>JAMZAV010004029.1:0-53278 GCA_024449915.1 Sweltsa coloradensis
CTGACAGTGTACTCTATAGTTATCGGGATGATTACGTGACGTTTCCCGGTTTGGTTCATAAATAGTAAAAATCCGTACCCCAAAAATCCCCCTCAAAAATTAAATAAACTTCCCCGAAATCTGCAATTTCTGTCCGATTTGACATGAAATTGGGTTATTTGAAATTTAAAAACTCCCTTTTTTAATAAATTTTTTTTGAATTATTTATTTTTAGACGGACCCAAAATTAAAATTTGTTAAGGGGTTGCCTTTTTTTTTTTGGGGAAAAATTCACTGCACAACAGGGCGATTTTACTATGCACCTGTAATCTATAGTTAGTCGTGGGATTGACATGACGTTCCCGGTTTGGTTCATAAATAAGAAGAAATCCCCTACCCAAAAATCCGCTTAAATAAAATAAACTTCCGTAAAACTGCAATTTTTGTCTGATTTGACAAATTTTTGGGTTTTTTGCAAGGGAGAATCTTTTGTTAAATTTTAAAGAAATATTGATTTTTAGACGGACCCAAAAAATTAAAAAATTTGTTTTAAAGGGGGTTTGCCTTTGTGAATTTTTTGGGGAAAAAAATTTAACTCACACAAAGGGGATTCTACTACTGCCCACTGTACTCTAAGTTATTGTGATGATTGACAGTACAGTTCCCCGGTTTTTGGTTCATAATGTAAAAAATCCCTACCAAAAATTTCCCCCTCAAAATTTAAATAAACTTCTGTAAATCTTCAATTTCTGTCCGATTTTACAAAGAAATTTGGGTTTTTTGCCAATGGGAAACTCATGTTTTTAAAAAAAAAAAGAAATTTATTGATTTTTAAACGGACCCAAAATTAACAATTTGATAAGGGGTTGCCCTTTTTGAATTTTTTTGAAAAAATTCAACTGCACAACAGGGCGATTCTACTTCTGCCCCCCGTGTACTCTATATTGTTTTGATGATTGACAGTGACATTTCCCCCGGGTTTGGTTATAAAAAGTAAGAAATCCCTACCAAAGTTCCCCCTTAAAGTTAAATAAACCCCGAAATCTGTCAATTTCTGTCCGATTTAACATGAATTGGGTTTTTTGACAAAGGAGAAATCCCCTTTTTAATAATTTTGTAAATATATTGATTTTTTAAACTAACCCAAAAATTAAAAAATTTGTTAAGGGGGTTGCTTTTGTGAATTTTTTTGGGGAAAAACAACTGCACACAGGGGGGATTCACCACTGCCACGTGTTTCTTGTTAGTCGTGATGATTGACGTGAAGGGTTTCCCGGTTTAATTCATAAAATAATAGAAAACCCTACCCAAAGATCCCCCTTAAAGTAAAAAAACTTCCGTAAAACTTCAATTTCGTCCGATTTGACAGTAAATTGGTTATTTGAAAGGGGGGAAAACCCATTTTTAAAATTTTAAAAATATATTGATTTTGAGACGGACCCAAAATTACAAATTTTTATAAGGGGGTTTGTTGCCTTTGTGAAATTTTTTTGGGATAAATTCAATGCACAAAAGGGCGATTCACTACTGCCCCCGTGTACTCTATATAAGTCGTGATGAATTTTACATGACAGTTCCCGGGTTTGGGTTCTAAAAAAGTAAGAAATCGTACCCAAAAATCCCCTCAAAGTTAAAAAAAACTTCCGTAATCCTCAATTTCTGTCCCATTTTACAATGAATTGGTTATTTGACATGGGGGAACTCTTATGTTAAAATTTTTTAGAATATATTGATTTTTTAGACGGACCCAAAAATTTAAAAAATTTGTTAAGGGGGGGGTTTGCCTTTGTGATTTTTTGGCGAAAAATTTAACTGCACAACAGGGCGATTCTAGCAAAAACTGCCCACGTGTACTTCTATAGTTAGTTGTGTGATTGACAGTGCGTTTCCCGTTTTGGTTCATAAATAAGTAGAAATCCGTACCACAATATCCCGCTTACAGTAAAATAACTTCCCGTGACTCTGTCAATTTCTGTCTGATTTGACAGTAAATTGTTAGTTTGACAATGGGAGAACTCTATGTAATAATTTTTAAATAATATATATTGATTTTTGAGACGGACCCAAAATTAACAAATTGTTAGGGGTAGCCTTTGTGAATATTTTGGCAAAAAATTCACTGCACAACAGGGCGATTCTACTACTGCCTACGTCTCCTGTATATTTAATCGGGATACTTGGACAGTGACAGTTCCCCTGTTTGGTTCATAAATAAGTAAGAATCCTACCCAAAGATCCCGCTCAAAGTTAAATAAACTCCGAAATCTGTCATTTCCTGTCCCGATTTGACAATGAATTGGTGATTTGACATGAGAGAACTCCCTTGTTAATAATTTGTAGAATATATTGATTTTTGGGACGGTCCCCAAAATTAAACAATTGTTAAGGGGTTAGCCTTTGTGAATTTTTGGCGAAAATTCAACTGCACAACATGGCATTCAACTACTTGCCACGTGTACTCTATAGTTAGTCGTGTGATGATTGACAGTGACAGTTCCCGGTTTGGGTTCATAAATAAGTAAGAAATCCGTACCCAAGATCCCCGCTCAAAGTTTAAATAACTTCCAGAAATCTGTCAATTTCTGTCCGAATTTGACAATGCATTGGTTATTTGACATTAGAGACTCCCGTTGTAATATTTTTTAGAACTATCTTTGATTTTGAGACGGACCCAAACTTAACAAATTTGGTGGGGGTTAGCCTTTGTGTGAATTTTTTGGCGAAAAATTCACTGCCAACAGGGGATTTTACTACTGCACACGTGTATCTATAGTTAGTCGTGATGATTGAAACAAGTGACATTTCCCGTTTGGGGGGTTCCTAATAAGTAAGAAATCCGTACCCAAAGATCCCGCTTAAAGTAAAATAAACTTCCGTAAATCTAGTCAATTTCTGTCTGATTTGACAGTAAATTGGTTTATGTGACAATGGGCGACCTCTTTTGTTAATAATTTTTTAAGAATATATTGCTTTTGAGACGGACCCAAATTAACAAATTTGTTAAGGGGTTAGCCTTTGTGAATTTTTTTGGGGAAAAACTTCAACTGCACAACAAGGCGATTCTACTACGCCACGTGTAATCTATAGTTAGTTGTGATGATTGACAGTGACAGTTTCCCGGTTTGGGTTCATAAAATAAGTAAGAAATCCGTACCCAATATTCCTCTCAAATTTAAATGAAAAAAGGAAAAAAAAAAAAAAAAAAAAAACTTCTGTAATCTGTCAATTTCTGCCGATTTGACAATGATTGGTGTATTTGACAATGGAGAACTCTATTGTTAATAATATTTTTAAAGAATATATTGATTTGAGACGGACCCAAAATTAACAAATTTGATAAGGGGTTTAGTTGTCCTTTGTGACTTTTTTTGGCATAAAATTTCCAACTGCACACAGGCGATTCTACTACTGCACTCGTGTACTCTATATAATCGTGATGATTTGACAGTGACAGTTCCCGGTTTGGTTCATAAATAAGTAAGAAATCCGTACGCCAAAGATCCCACTCAAGTTAATAACTTCCGTGAAATCTCTCATTTTCTGTCCCGATTTGCAATGACTTGTTTGTTGACAATGGGAACTCTTATTTTAAAATTTTTTTAGAATATATGATTTTGAGACGGACCAAAATTACAATTTGTTAGGGGGTTAGCCTTTGTGAATTTTTTGGCGAAAAATTCACTGCAACAACAGGGAGATTCATCGACTGCACACGTGTAACTCTATATTAGTCGTGATGATTGACAGTGACAGTCCCGGTTTGGTTTCATAAATAAGTAAGAATTCCGTACCCAAAGAAATCCCGCTTAAAGAAAATAAACTTCTGTAAATCTGTCAATTTCTGTCTGTTTGACAATCATTGGTTATTTGACATGGGAGAACTCTATTGTTAATAATTTTTCAGAATTTATTGATTTTTACACGGACCGCAAAATTTAACAAATTTGTTAAGGGGGGTTTAGCCTTTGTGAATTTTTTTGCAAAAAATTCACTGCACAACAGGGATTCTACTTCTGCCCCACGTGTTACTCTATAGTTATTGTGATGATTGACAGTGACAGTTCCCGTTTGGTTATAAATGAGTAAGAAATCCGTACCAAAAGTTCCCGCTTAAAGTTAAATAAACTCCGTAATCTGTCCAATTTCTGTCCGTTTACAATGAATTGGTTATTGACAATGATATAACTCCCTTGTAATAATTTTTGTAGATATATTGATTTTGAAACTAACGCCAAAATTTAACAATTTTGTTTAAGGGGTTAGCTTTTGTGAATTTTTGGCGAAAAAAATTCAACTGCACAACAGGGCGATTCTACACTGCACACGTGGTACTCTATAGTTTATCCGTGTGATTGACAGTGAGAGTTCCCGGTTTAAATTCAATAATAAGTAAGAATCCGTACCCAAAGCATCTCCGCTTAAGTAAAAGAAACTTCCTAAATCTGTCAATTTTCTGTCCGATTGACAGTAAATTGGTTATTTGACAAATGGGAAACTCTATTGTTAATATTTTAAAGAATATATTGATTTTGAGACGGACCCAAATTAAAAATTTGTTAAGGGTTAGCCCTTTTGTTGAATTTTTTTGAGGAAAATTCAACTGCAAAGGAGGATTCTACTACTGCCCCGTGTACCTCGATAGTTTAGTTGTGTGATTGACAGTGACAGTTCCGACGTTTAATTCATAAATGAGTAAGAAATCCGTACCCAAAGATCCCGCTTAAATAGATAAACTTCCGTAAATCTGGTCAATTTCTGTCTGATTTTGACAGTAAATTGGTTATTTACATGGAGACTCTATTGTTAATAATTTTAAATAATATTTATTGATTTTGAGACGGACCCAAAATTAACAAATTTGTTAAGGGTTAGCTTTGTGACTATTTTGGCAAAAATTCACTGCACAACAGGGCGACTCTAACTACTGCCTACGTCTACTGTATAAGTTAGTCGTGATAATTGGACTGGACAGTTCCCGGTTGGTTGTAAAATGAGTAAGAAATCCGTAACCCAAAGATCCCGCTTAAAGTTTGAAATAAACTTCCGTAAATCATGTCATTTCTGTCCGATTTGACATGAATTGGTTATTTGACATAGGAGAAAATCTATTGTTAATAATTTTAAAGAATTATTGATTTTGAGTGGCCCCAAAATTACAATTTTGATAAGGGTTTAACCTTTGTGAATTTTTTGGCAAAATTCAACTTCACAACAGGGAGATTCTACGACTGCACACACGTCCTACTCTATAGGTTTATCGTGATGAGTGACAGTGACAGTTTCCCGAATGTTAAATTCATAAATGATTAAGAAATCCGTACCCAAAGATCCCGCTTAAATTAAATAAACTTCCGTAAATCTGTCCAATTTCTGTCCGATTTGACAATGATTAGTTATTGACAATGGGAGAACTCTATTGTTATAAATTTAAGAATTTATTGATTTGAGACGGACCAAAAATTAACAAATTTGATAAGGGGTTTAGCCTTTGGTGAAATTTTTTGGAAAAAAAATTCACTGCACAACAGGGCGTTCTACTACTAGCTACGTGGACTCTATAGTTAGTTGTGATGATTGACAGTGACAGTTCCCGTTTTTGGTTCATAAATGAGTAAGAAATCCTACCCAAAGTTCCCGCTTAAAGTTTATTTAAACTTCCGTAAATCTGTCACTTTCTGTCGCGATTTACTGATTGGGTTATTTGACAATGAAAGAACTCTATTGTTAATAATTTTAATAATCTATTGTTTTGAGACGGACCCAAAATTAACAAATTTGTTAGGGGTTAGCCTTTGTGAATATTTTGGCAAAAATTCAACTGCACAACAGGGCGATTCTACTACTGCCCACGTCTACTCTATAGTTAGTCCGTGATGATTGACAGTGACAGTTCCCGGTTTAATTCCATAAATGAGTAAGAATCCGTACCCAAAGATCCCGCTTAAAATTAAATAACTTCCGTAAATCTGTCAATTTCTGTCCGATTTGACAATGAATTAGTATTTGACAATGGGAGAACTCTATTGTTAATAATTTTTTAGAAATTTATTGATTTTGCGACGGACCCAAAATAACAAATTTGATAAGGGGTTAGCCTTGTGATTTTTTTGTGCAAACATCAACTGCACAACAGGGCGATTCTACTTCTGCTCAGTGTAACTCTATAGTTAGAGTGATGATTGCAGTGCAGTGTCCCGGTTTGGTTGTACGCAAATAGTAGTAAGAAATCCGTACCACAGTTCCCCGCTTAAAGTTATTAAATCTTCCGTAAAATCTGTCAATTTCTGTTCCGATTTGACAATGAATGGTTTATTTGACAATGGGAGAACTCGATTGTTTAATAATTTTAATAATAATTGGATTTGAGCGGACCCAAAATTACAAATTTGTTAAGGGGTTAGCCTTTGTGAATATTTTGGCAAAATTCAACTGGCACAACAGGGCGATTCAACTACTGCCTACGTCTACTGTATAGTTTAGTGCGTGATACATTGACTGTGACAGTTCCCGGTTTGGTTCATAATGAGTAATAATCCGTACCCAAGATCCCGCTCAAAGTTAAATAAACTTCCATAACTCTGATCAATTTCTGTCCGATTTGACAATGAATTTGGTTATTTTTACAATAAGAGAACTCCCTTGTTAAATAATTTTTTAGAATATATTGATTTGAGACGTACCCAAAATTAACAAATTTGTTAAGGGGTTAGCCTTTGTGAATTTTTTTGGCGAAAAATTCAACTGCACAACAGGTCGATTCTACTACTGCCCACGTGCACTCTATAGTTAGTTGTGGATTATTGACAGTGACCGTTCCCGGTTTGGTTCATAATAATAAAAATCCGTACCCAAAGATCCCGCTTTAAAGTAAAATAAACTTCCGTAAATCCGTCAATTCGTCTGATTTGACAGTAAATTGGTTATTTGACAATGGGAGAACTCTATTGTTAATAATTTTAAATAAGATATTGATTTTGAGACGGACCCAAAATTAACAAATTTGTTAGGGTTAGCCTTTGTGACTATTTTGGGCAAAAATTCAACTGCACAACAGGGCATTCTACTACTGCCTACTTCTACTGTATAGTTTTAGTCGTGATAATTGACAGTGACAGTTCCCGGTTTGGTTCATAAATAAGTAAGAAATCCGTACCCAAAGATTCCCTCAAAGTTAATAAACTTCCGTAATCTGTCCAATTTCTGTCCGTTTGACAATGAATTGGTTATTGACATGAGAGAACTCCCTTTTAATATTTTGTAGAATATATTTATTTTGAGACGGACCCAAAATTAACAAATTTTGTTAAGGGTTAGCCTTTTGTGAATTTTTTGGCGAAAAAATTCACGGCACAACAGGGCGATTCTACTACTGCACACGTGTACTCTATAGTTAGTCCGTGATGATGACAGTGACAGTTCTCGGTTTGGTTCACAAATAAGTAAGAAATCCGTACCCAAAGATCCCGCCAAAGTTAAAATAAACTTCCAGAAATCTGTCCAATTTCTGTCACGATTTGACAATGAATTGGGTTATTTTGACAATAAGGAACTCCCTTGTTAATAATTTTGTTAGAATATATTGATTTTTGAGAAAAAAAACACAGGGACCCAAAATTAACAAATTTGTTAGGGGTTGCCTCTGTGAATTTTTTGGCGAAATATTCAACTGCAGCAACATGGCGATTCTACTACTGCACACGTGTAACTCTATAGTTAGTCCGTGATGATTTGACAGTGACAGTTTCCCGGTTTGGTTCATAAATAAGTAAGAATCCAGTACCCCAAAGATTCCCGCTTAAAGTAAAATAAACTTCGTAAAATCTGCCATTTCTGTCCGATTTGACACTAAATTGGTTATTTGACAATGGGAGAACTCTTTTGTTAATTAATTTTAAATAATATATTGATATTTGAGACGGACCCAAAATTAACAAATTGTTAAGGAGACGCCTTTGTGATTTTTTGGGGAAAAATTCATCTGCACAACAGGGCGATTATACTACTGCCCACGTGTACTCTATAGTTAGTCTGGATGATTGACAGTGACAGTTCCCTTTTGGTTCATAAATGGTAAGAAATCCGTACCCAAAGATCCCCCGCTTAAGTTAAAATAAACTTCCCTAATCTGTCAATTTCTGTCCGATTTGGACAAATGAATTGTTATTGACAATAGAGAAACTCTATTGTTAATAATTATTTTAAAGAATTTATTGATTTTGAGATGGACCCAAAAATAACAAATTTGATAAGGGGTTCGCCCTTTGTGAATTTTTTGGCAAAAAATTCACTGCACACAGGGCGATTCTACAACTGCCCACGTCTACTCTATAGTTAGTCGTGATCATTTGACAGTGACAGTTTCACGGTTTGGTTCATAAAATGAGTAGAATCTTGTACCCAAAGATCCCGCTTAAAATTAAAATAAACTTCCGTAAATCTGTCAATTTCTGTCCCGATTTGACAATCATTGGTTATTTGACATGGAGAACTCTATTGTTTAATTTTTCAGATTTATTGATTTTTTAAAACGGACCAAAATAACAAATTTGATTAAAGGGTTAGCCTTTGTGAATTTTTTTGCAAAAAATTTCCCTTCCACATCACAACAGGCGCTTCTACTTCTGCCCACGTGAATCCTCATATTTAGTTGTGATTGATTGACAGTGACATTTCCCGTTTGGTATAAATGAGTAAGAAATCCGTACCTCAAGTTTCCCGCTTAAAGTTATTTAAACTTCCGTAATCTGTCAATTTCTGTCCGATTTGACAATGAATTGTTTATTGACAATGGGAGAACTCTATTGTTAAATAATTTAAATAATATATTGATTTTGAGACGAACCAAAATTAACAATTTGTTAAGGGGTTAGCCTTTTGGTGAATATTTTGGCAACAATTCAACTGCACAACCGGCGATTCTACTACTGGGGCCTACGTCTACTGTAAAGTTAGTCCGTGATAATATGACCGTGACGTGTGGCCCGGTTTAGCTCATGAATGAGTAAGAAATCCGTACCCAAAATTCCCGCTTAAGTTAAATAACCTCCGTAAATCTGTCAATTTCTGTCCGATTTTTTAACAATGAATTGGTTATTTCATGAGAGAACTCCCTTTTAATAATTTTGTAGAATATATTGGATTTGGAACGGACCCAAAATTAACAAATTTTTGTTGGGTTAGCCTTTGTGAATTTTTTGGGAAAAATCAACTGCACAACAGGGCGATTCTACCACTGCCACGTGTACTCTATATTTAGTCCGTGATGATTGACAGTGAGAGTTCCTGCGGTTTAATTCATAAATAAGTAAGAAATCCGTAACCCAAAGATCCCGCTTAAAGTAAAATAAACTTCCTTTAAATCTGTTCCCAATTCTGTCTGCTTTGACAGTAAATTGTTATTTGACAATGGGAGAACTCTATTGTTAATAATTTTAAAGAATATATTGATTTTGAGACGGACCCAAAATTAACAAATTTGATAAGGGGTTAGCCTTTGTGAATTTTTTGGGGAAAAATTCAACTGCACAACAGGGCGATTCTACTACTGCCCACGTGTACTCTATAGTTAGTTGTGATGATTGACAGTGACAGTTCCCGGTTTGGTTCATAAATAAGTAAGAAATCCGTACCCAAATATTCCTCTCAAATTTAAATAAACTTCCGTAAATCTGTCAATTTCTGTCCGATTTGACAATGAATTGGTTATTTGACAATGGGAGAACTCTAGTGTTAATAATTTAAAATAATTTATTGATTTTGAGACGGACCCAAAATTAACAAATTTGATAAGGGGTTAGCCTTTGTGAATTTTTTGGGGAAAAATTCAACTGCACAACAGGGCGATTCTACTACTGCCCACGTCTACTCTATAGTTAGTCGTGATGATTGACAGTGACATTTCCCGGTTTGGTTATAAATGAGTAAGAAATCCGTACCCAAAGTTCCCGCTTAAAGTTATTTAAACTTCCGTAAATCTGTCAATTTCTGTCCGATTTGACAATGAATTGGTTATTTGACAATGGGAGAACTCTATTGTTAATAATTTTAAATAATATATTGATTTTGAGACGGAACCAAAATTAACAAATTTGTTAAGGGGTTAGCCTTTGTGAATATTTTGGCAAAAAATTCAACTGCACAACAGGGCGATTCTACTGCTGCCTACGTCTACTGTATAGTTAGTCGTGATAATTGACTGTGACAGTTCCCGGTTTGGTTCATAAATAAGTAAGAAATCCGTACCCAAAGATCCCGCTCAAAGTTAAATAAACTTCCGTAAATCTGTCAATTTCTGTCCGATTTGACACTAATTGGTTATTTGACAATGAGAGAACTCCCTTGTTAATAATTTTGTAGAATATATTGATTTTGAGACGGTCCCAAAATTAACAAATTTGTTAAGGGGTTAGCCTTTGTGAATTTTTTGGCGAAAAATTCAACTGCACAACAGGGCGATTCTACTACTGCACTCGTGTACTCTATAGTTAGTCGTGATGATTGACAGTGACAGTTCCCGGTTTGGTTCATAAATAAGTAAGAAATCCGTACCCAAAGATCCCGCTCAAAGTTAAATAAACTTCCGTAAATCTTTCAATTTCTGTCCGATTTGACAATGAATTGGTTATTTGACAATTAGGGAACTCCCTTGTTAATAATTTTAAAGAATTTATTGATTTTGAGACGGACCCAAAATTAACAAATTTGATAAGGGGTTAGCCTTTGTGAATTTTTTGGCAAAAAATTCAACTGCACAACAGGGCGATTCTACTACTGCCCACGTCTACTCTATAGTTAGTCGTGATGATTGACAGTGACAGTTCCCGGTTTGGTTCATAAATGAGAAAGAAATCCGTACCCAAAGATCCCGCTTAAAATTAAATAAACTTCCGTAAATCTGTCAATTTCTGTCCGATTTGACAATGAATTGGTTATTTGACAATGGGAGAACTCTATTGTTAATAATTTTAAAGAATTTATTGATTTTGAGACGGAAACAAAATTAACAAATTTGATAAGGGGTTAGCCTTTGTGAATTTTTTGGCGATAAATTCAACTGCACAACAGGGCGATTCTACAACTGCCTACGTCTACTGTAAAGTTAGTCGTGATAATTGACAGTGACAGTTCCCGGTTTGGTTCATAAATAAGTAAGAAATCCGTACCCAAAGATCCCGCTCAAAGTTAAATAAACTTCCGTAAATCTGTCAATTTCTGTCCGATTTGACACTGAATTGGTTATTTGACAATGAGAGAACTCCCTTGTTAATAATTTTGTAGAATATATTGATTTTGAGACGGACCCAAAATTAACAAATTTGTTAAGGGGTTAGCCTTTGTGAATTTTTTGGCGAAAAATTCAACTGCACAACAGGGCGATTCTACTACTGCCCACGTGTACTCTATAGTTAGTCGTGATGATTGACAGTGACAGTTCCCGGTTTGGTTCATAAATAAGTAAGAAATCCGTACCCAAAGATCCCGCTCAAAGTTAAATAAAACTTCCGTAAATCTGTCAATTTCTGTCCGATTTGACAATGAATTGGTTATTTGACAATGGGAGAACTCTATTGTTAATAATTTTAAAGAATTTATTGATTTTGAGACGGAAACAAAATTAACAAATTTGATAAGGGGTTAGCCTTTGTGAATTTTTTGGCGATAAATTCAACTGCACAACAGGGCGATTCTACAACTGCCCACGTGTACTCTATAGTTAGTTGTGATGATTGACAGTGACAGTTCCCGGTTTGGTTCATAAATAAGTAAGAAATCCGTACCCAAAGATCCCGCTTAAAGTAAAATAAACTTCCGTAAATCTGTCAATTTCTGTCTGATTTGACAGTAAATTGGTTATTTGACAATGGGAGAACTCTATTGTTAATAATTTTAAATAATATATTGATTTTGAGACGGACCCAAAATTAACAAATTTGTTAAGGGGTTAGCCTTTGTGAATATTTTGGCAAAAAATTCAACTGCACAACAGGGCGATTCTACTACTGCCTACGTCTACTGTATAGTTAGTCGTGATAATTGACTGTGACAGTTCCCGGTTTGGTTCATAAATGTTTAAGAAATCCGTACCCAAAGATCCCGCTCAAAGTTAAATAAACTTCCGTAAATCTGTCAATTTCTGTCCGATTTGACATTGAATTGGTTATTTGACAATGAGAGAACTCCCTTGTTAATAATTTTGTAGAATATATTGATTTTGAGACGGACCCAAAATTAACAAATTTGTTAAGGGGTTAGCCTTTGTGAATTTTTTGGCGAAAAATTCAACTGCACAACAGGGCGATTCTACTACTGCCCACGTGTACTCTATAGTTAGTTGTGATGATTGACAGTGACAGTTCCCGGTTTGGTTCATAAATAAGTAAGAAATCCGTACCCAAAGATCCCGCTTAAAGTAAAATAAACTTCCGTAAATCTGTCAATTTCTGTCTGATTTGACAGTAAATTGGTTATTTGACAATGGGAGAACTCTATTGTTAATAATTTTAAATAATATATTGATTTTGAGACGGACCCAAAATTAACAAATTTGTTAAGGGGTTAGCCTTTGTGAATATTTTGGCAAAAAAATTCAACTGCACAACAGGGCGATTCTACTACTGCCTACGTCTACTGTTTTGTTAGTCGTGATAATTGACAGTGACAGTTCCCGGTTTAGTTCATAAATAAGTTAAGAAATCCGTACCCAAAGATCCCGCTCAAAGTTAAATAAACTTCCGTAAATCTGTCAATTTCTGTCCGATTTGACAATGAATTGGTTATTTGACAATGAGAGAACTCCCTTGTTAATAATTTTGTAGAATATATTGATTTTGAGACGGACCCAAAATTAACAAATTTGTTAAGGGGTTAGCCTTTGTGAATTTTTTGGCGAAAAATTCAACTGCACAACAGGGCGATTCTACTACTGCACACGTGTACTCTATAGTTAGTCGTGATGATTGACAGTGACAGTTCTCGGTTTGGTTCATAAATAAGTAAGAAATCCGTACCCAAAGATCCCGCCTCAAAGTTAAATAAACTTCCAGAAATCTGTCAATTTCTGTCCGATTTGACAATGAATTGGTTATTTGACAATAAGAGAACTCCCTTGTTAATAATTTTTTAGAATATATTGATTTTGAGACGGACCCAAAATTAACAAATTTGTTAAGGGGTTAGCCTTTGTGAATTTTTTGGCGAAAAATTCAACTGCACAACAGGGCGATTCTACTACTGCACACGTGTACTCTATAGTTATCGTGATGATTGACAGTGAAATAAGTAAGAAATCCGTGTAAGAAATCCGTACCCAAAGATCCCGCTTAAAGTAAAATAAACTTCCGTAAATCTGTCAATTTCTGTCTGATTTGACAGTAAATTGGTTATTTGACAATGGGAGAACTCTTTTGTTAATAATTTTAAAGAATATATTGATTTTGAGACGGACCCAAAATTAACAAATTTGTTAAGGGGTTAGCCTTTGTGAATTTTTTGGGGAAAAATTCAACTGCACAACAGGGCGATTCTACTACTGCCCACGTGTACTCTATAGTTAGTTTTGACGATTGACAGTGACAGTTCCCCGTTTGGTTCATAAATAAGTAAGAAATCCGTACCCAAATATTCCTCTCAAATTTAAATAAACTTCCGTAAATCTGTCAATTTCTGTCCGATTTGACAATGAATTGGTTATTTGACAATGGGAGAACTCTAGTGTTAATAATTAAAAAGAATTTATTGATTTTGAGACGGACCCAAAATTAACAAATTTGATAAGGGGTTAGCCTTGTGAATTTTTTGGCAAAAAATTCAACTGCACAACAGGGCGATTCTACTACTGCCCACGTCTACTCTATAGTTAGTCGTGATGATTGACAGTGACAGTTCCCGGTTTGGTTCATAAATGAGTAAGAAATCCGTACCCAAAGATCCCGCTTAAAGTTAAATAAACTTCCGTAAATCTGTCAATTTCTGTCCGATTTGACAATGAATTGGTTATTTGACAATAGGAGAACTCTATTGTTAATAATTTTAAAGAATTTATTGATTTTGAGATGGACCCAAAATTAACAAATTTGATAAGGGGTTAGCCTTTGTGAATTTTTTGGCAAAAAATTCAACTGCACAACAGGGCGATTCTACTACTGCCCACGTCTACTCTATAGTTAGTCGTGATGATTGACAGTGACAGTTTCCGGTTTGGTTCATAAATGAGTAAGAAATCTGTACCCAAAGATCCCGCTTAAAATTAAATAAACTTCCGTAAATCTGTCAATTTCTGTCCGATTTGACAATGAATTGGTTATTTGACAATGGGAGAACTCTATTGTTAATAATTTTAAGAATTTATTGATTTTGAGACGGACCCAAAATTAACAAATTTGATAAGGGGTTAGCCTTTGTGAATTTTTTTGCAAAAAATTCAACTGCACAACAGGGCGATTCTACTTCTGCCCACGTGTACTCTATAGTTAGTTGTGATGATTGACAGTGACATTTCCCGGTTTGGTTATAAATGAGTAAGAAATCCGTACCCAAAGTTCCCGCTTAAAGTTATTTAAACTTCCGTAAATCTGTCAATTTCTGTCCGATTTGACAATGAATTGGTTATTTGACAATGGGAGAACTCTATTGTTAATAATTTTAAATAATATATTGATTTTGAGACGGAACCAAAATTAACAAATTTGTTAAGGGGTTAGCCTTTGTGAATATTTTGGCAAAAAATTCAACTGCACAACAGGGCGATTCTACTACTGCCTACGTCTACTGTATAGTTAGTCGTGATAATTGACTGTGACAGTTCCCGGTTTGGTTCATAAATAAGTAAGAAATCCGTACCCAAAGATCCCGCTCAAAGTTAAATAAACTTCCGTAAATCTTTCAATTTCTGTCCGATTTGACAATGAATTGGTTATTTGACAATTAGGGAACTCCCTTGTTTATAATTTTAAAGAATTTATGATTTTGAGACGGACCAAAATTAACAAAATTTGATAAGGGGTTAGCCTTTGTGAATTTTGGCATAAAATCAACTGCACAAACAGGGCGATTCTATACTGCCCACGTTACTCTATAGTTAGTCGTGATGATTGACAGTAGTGACCAGTTCCCGGTTTGGTTCATAAATGAGAAAGAAATCCGTACCCAAAGATCCCGCTAAAATTAAATAAACTTCCGGTAAACTGTCAATTTCTGTCCGATTTGACAATAAATTCGGGTATTTGACAATGAGGAGAACTCTATTGTTAATAATTTTAAAGAATTTATGATTTGAGACGGAAACAAATTAACCAATTTGATAAGGGGTTAGCCTTTGTGAATTTTTTGGCGATAAAATTCAACTGCACAACAGCGCGATTCTACAACTGCCTACGTCTAACTGCTAAGTTGAGTTCGTGATAATGGGACAGGACAGTGCCCGCGTTTGGGTGTCATAAATAAGTAAGAAACCTACCCAAAGATCCCGCTCCAAGTTAAAAAACTCCGTAAATCTGTCCAATTTCTGTCCGATTGGACACTGAATTGGTTATTTGACCAATGAGAGAACTCCCTTGTTAAATAATTGTAGAATATATGAATTTTGAGACGGTACCCCAAATTAATCAAATTTGTTAAGGGTTAGCCTTTTTTTTTTTGTGAATTTTTTGGCGAAAAATTCAACTGCACAACAGGGGCGATTCTACTACTGCCCACGTGTACTCTATAGTTAGTCCGTGATGATTCACAGGTGACAGTTCCCGGTTCTGGTTCATAAATACAGGTAAGAAATCCGTACCAAAAGATCCCGCTCAAAGTTAAATAAATCTTCCGTAAATCCTTGTCAATTTCTGTTCCCGATTTGACAATGAAATTGGGTATTTGACAATGGGAGAACGCTATTGTGAGTAATTTTAAAGAATTTATTGATTTTGAGACGAAACAAAAATTAACAAAATTTGATAAGGGTTAGAACTTTGGGAATTTTTTGGCGATAAATTCCAAACTGCACCAACAGGGGTGATTCGACAACTGCCCACGTGTACTCTAGTAGTTAGTTGTGATGAGTGACAAGTGGACAGTTCCCGGTTTGCGTTCATAAAATAAGTAAGGAAATCCGTACCCAAGATCCCGCCTTAAAGTAAAAAAACTTCCGTAAATCTGTCAATTTCTGTCTGAATTCGACAGTAAATGGTTATTTGACAATGGCGGTGAGAACCTATTCTTAATAATTTTAAAAAATATATTGGATTGTGGAGACCCAAAATTAACCACATTTGTTAAAGGGGTTAGCCTTGTGAATATTTTGGCAAAAAAACAAACTGCACAACAGGGCGATTCTACTACTGCCTACGTTCTTACTGTATAGTTAGTCGTGATTAATGACTGTTGCAGTTCCCGGTTGGTTCATAAATTTTTAAGGAAATCGTACCCAAAGATCCGCTCAAAGTTTAAAAAACTTCCGTATATCTGTCAATTTCTGTCCGATTGGACATTGAATTGGTGATTGACAATGAGAGAACTCCTTGTTAATACAATTTTGTAGAATATATTGATTTTTGAGACGGACCCAAAATTAACAAATTTGTGAAGGGTTAGCCTTTGGAATTTTTGGTCAAAAATTCAACTGCAAAACAGGGCGATTCTACTACTGCCCACGTGTACTCTATAGTTGTTGTGAGATTGACAGTGACAGTTCCCGCGTTTGGTTTCATAAATAAGTAAGAAACCGTACCAAAGATCCGCTTAAAGTAAAATAAACTTCCGTAACATCGGTCAATTTCTGTCTGATTTGACAGTAAATTGGTTATTTGACAATGGGAGACCCTATTGTTAATAAATTTTAAATAAATAAATTGATTTTTTGAGACGGACCCAAAATTAACAAAGTGTTAAGGGGTTAGCCTTTGTGAATATTTTTGCAAAATAAATCAAACTGCACAACAGGGGCGATTCTACTTACTGCCTACGTCACTGTTTAGTTTGTCGTGATAATTGACAGTGACAGTTCACGTGTTAGTTCATAAATAAGGTAAAAATCACCGTACCAAACGATACCGCTCAACGTTAAATAAACTTCCGTAAATCTGTCAATTCTGTCGATTTGACAATGAATTGGTTATTTGAAATGAGGACTCCCTTGTAATAATTGTAGAAATATTGGATTTTTGAGCGGACCCAAAATTAACAAATCGTAATGGGTTAGCCTTGTGAATTTTTGGCGAAAAATTCAACTGCACAAACAGGGCGATTCTACACTGCACAGTGTACTCTATAGGTTAGTCGTGTGATTGACAGTGACAGTCTCGGTTTGGTTCATAAATAAGTAAGAAATCCGTACCCAAAGATCCCCTCAAGTTAAATAAACTTCCAGAAATCTGTCAATTTCTGTCCGATTTGAGAATAATTGGTTATTGACAATAAGAGAACTCCCTTGTTAATAATTTTTTAGAATATATTGATTTTGAGACGGACCTCAAAAATAACAAATTTTGTTAATGGGGTTAGCCTTTGTGAATTTTTGGCGACGAAAAAATTCAACTGCACAACAGGGCGATTTCTTAACTGACACGTGTACTTATAGTTAGTCGTGATTGATGACAGGTGACAGTTCCCGGTTTGGTTTCATAAAACAAGTAAGAAATCCGCTACCAAAGATCCCGCTTATAAAAGTAAAATAACTCTGTTAAATCTGTCAATTGTCGATTTGACAGTAAATTGGTTATTGGACAATGGGGAAAGAACTCTTTTGTTAATAATTTTAAAAAGAATATATGATTTGAACGGACCCAAAATTAACAAATTTGTTAAGGGGTTGCCTTTTTGAATTTTTTGGGGAAAAATTCAAACTGCACAACAGGGCGATTTACTACTGCCCACCGTGTACTCTATAGTTAGTTTTGACGATTGACAGTGAAGTTCCCCGTTGGTTCATAAAAAGTAAGAAATCGTCCCAAATATCTCCTCAAATTTAAATCAAATTCCGTAAATCATTTTTTGTCAATTTCTGTCCGATTGACAATGAATGGGTTATTTGGGACAATGGGAGAACTCTAGTGTTAATAATTAAAAAATAATTTATGATTTTGAACGGACCCAAAATTAACAAAATTTGATAAGGGTTAGCCTTGTTGAATTTTTGGCAAAAAATTCAACTGCACACAGGGCATTTTACTACTTGCCCACGTCTACTCATAGGTAGTCGTGATGATTGACAGTGGACAGTCCGGTTTGCGTTCATAAATGAGTAAAGAAATCAGTACCAAAGAATCCCGCTAAAGAAATAAAACTTTCCGTAAATCTGTCAATTTCTGTCGATTTGACAATGAATTGTTATTGACAATAGGAGAAACTCTATTTAATAATTTTAAAAGAATTTAGTGATTTTGAGATGGGACCAAAATAACAAATTTGATAAGGGGTTGCCTTTGTGCATTTTTGGCAAAACATTCAACCGCACAACAGGGCGATTATACAACTGCCCACTCTCTTCTATAGTTAGTCGTGACTGATTGGACAGTGACAGTTTCGGTTTGGTTCATAAATGAGTTAGAAATCCTGTACCCAAGATCCCGCTTAAAATTAAATAAACTTCCGGTAAATCTGTCAATTTCTGTCGATTTGACAATCATTTGCGTTATTGACAATGGGCGAACTCTATTGTAATAATTTTTAAGAATTTATTGATTTGAGACGGACCAAAATTAACAAATTTGGATAAGGGGGTTAGCTTTTGGTGAATTTTTTTGCAAAAAAAATTCAACTGCACAACAGGCGATTCCACTTCTGCCCACGTGTACTCTATAGTTAGTTGTGATAATTGGACGTGAACATTTCCCGGTTTGGTTATAAATGAGTAAGAAATCCGTTACCAAAGTTACCGCTTAAGTTATTTTAAACTTCCGTAAAAACTGTAATTTTCTGTCCGATTGCAATGATTGGTTATTTGACAATGGGAGAACTCTATTGTTAATAATTTTAATAATTATTGAGTTTGAGACGGAACCAAAATTCAACAAATTGTTAAGGGGTTAGCCTTTGTGCATATTTTGGCAAAAAATTCAACTGCACAACAGGGCGATTCTACACTGCCTACGTTACTGTAAGTTTGTCGTGATAATGACAGTGACAGTTCCCCGGGTTTTGGGTTTATAAAAAGTAAGAAATCCGTACCCAAAGATCCCGCTCAAAGTAAAAAAAACTTCCGAAATCTGTCAATTTCTGTCCGATTTGAACTGAATTGGTTATTTGACAATGAAGAGAACTCCCTTGTTAATAATTTGAGAATATATTGATTTTGAGAGGACCCAAAATTAACAAATTTTTTAAGGGGTTAGCTTTGTTAAGGGGTTAGCCTTGTGAATTTTTTTTGGCGAAAAATTCAACTGCACAACCAGGGCGATTCTACTACCTGCAATCGTGTATCTTCGTCTATTCGTGATGATTGACAGTGACAGTTCCCGGTTGGTTCATAAATGAGTAAGAAATCCGTGCCAAAGATCCCACTTAAAGTTAAATAAACTTCCGTAAATCTGTCAACTTTCTGTCCGATTTGACAATGAATGGTTATTTGACAATGGGAGAACTTCTTGTTAATCATTTTAATAGAAGTTATTGATTGTGATATGGACCCAAAATTAACAAATTTGATAAGGGGTTAGCTTTGTGCATTTTTTGCAAAAAATTTCAACGCACAAACAGGGCGATTCATACTTCTGCCCACGTGTTACTCTATAGTTAGTTGTGATGATTGACAGATGGACAGTTCACGGTTTGGTTCATAAATGAGTAAGAAATAATGTACCAAAGTCCCGCTTAAAGGTCTTTAAACTTCCGTAAATCTGTCAATTTCTGTACGATTTGACAAATAATAATTGGTTATTGACAATGGAGAAACTCTATTGTAATAATTTTAAAATAATATAGTGATTTGAGACGGACCTCAAAATTAACAAAATTTGGTAAGGGGTTAGCCTTCGCTTTTCTCGGAATTTTTTTGCGATAAATTCAATCTGCCACAACAGGGGCGATTATACAACTGCCAGTGGTAATCTATAGTTAGATGTGATGATTGACAGTGACAGTTCCCGGTTGGTTAACAAATAAGTATGGAACTCCGTACCCAAAGACCCACTTAAGTAAAATAAACTTCGTAAATCTTGTCCAATTTCTGTCTGATTTGACAGTAAATTGGTTATTGACAATGGGAGAACTTCTATTGTTAATATTTCAAATAATAATATTGATCTTTGAGACCGGACCCAAAATTAACAAATTTGTAAGGGGAGCCTTTGTGAATATTTTGGCAAAAAATTCAACTGCACAACAGGGCGATTCTACTACTGCCTACGTCTACTGTTATAGTTAGTCGTGATAATTGACAGTGACAGTTCCCGGTTTGGTTCATAAATAAGTAGAAATCCGTACCCAAAGATCCCGCTCAAAGTTAAATAAACTTCCGTAAATCTGTCATTTCTGTCGATTTGACAATGAATTGGTTATTTGACAATTGAGAGAACTCCCTTGTTAATATTTTGTGGAAATATTGATTTTTGAGACCGGACCCAAATAAACAAATTTGTTAAGGGTTAGCCTTTGTGAATTTTTTGGCGAAAAATTCAACTGCACAACAGGGCGATTCTACTTACTGCACACGTTGTACTCTATAGTTTTAGTCGTGATTGATTGCCGTGACAGTTCCCGTTTGGTTCATAAATATGTACGAAATCAGTACCCAAAGATCCCGCTCAAAGTAAAAATAAAACTTCCAGAAAATTCTGTCATTTCTTGTCCGATTTGACAATGAATTGGTTATTTTGACAATAAGAGAACTACTTGTTATAATTTTGAGAATATATTGATTTTGAGACGGACCCAAAATTAACAAATTTGTTAGGTGTTCGCCTTTTAGTGAATTTTTGGCGAAAAAATGTCAAACTGCACAAACAGAGTCTGATTTACTAACTGCACACGTGTACTATATAGTTAGTCGTGATGATTAACAGTGCCAGTTCCCGGTTTGGTTCAAAATAAGAAAGAAATCCCGTACCTAACAAGAATCCCGCTTTAAAGTAAAATAAACTTCCGTAATCTGTCAATTTCTGTCGATTGACAATGAATTGGTTATTTGACAATGGGGAAAACTCTATTGTAATAATTTTTAAGATATATTTGATGTTGAGACGGACCCAAAATTAACAAATTGTTTAAGGGGTTAGCCCTTTGTGAATTTTTTGGGGAAAAATTGAACTGCACTACCAGGGCGATTTGTTACCTTCTGCCCACGTGTTCTCTATGTTAGGTTGGAGATTGACAGTGACAGTTCCCGGTTGGTTATAAATGAGTAAGAAATCCTACCCAAAGTTCCCGGCCGTTAAAAGTTATTTAAAACTTCCGAAATCTGTCAAATTTCCGTCGATTGACAATGACCAATTGGTTATTTGACACTGGTAGAACTCTATTGTTTAATAATTTTAAATAATATATTGATTTCGAGACGGACCCAAAATTAACTAGACTTTGTGAAATATTTGGCAAAAATTCAACCCTGCACAACAGGGCGATTCTAATACTGCGGCTACGTTACCGCTTTATAGTTAGTCGTGATATTGCTGTACAGTTCCCGTTTGGGTTCATAAATAAGTAAGAAATCCGTACCAAAGTCCCGCTCTTAAAGTTAAATAAATTCGTAAATCTGTCAATTTTTTTTTTCGGGTGTTTTTTCCGATTTGACAATTGAATTGGTTATTGACAATGGGAGAACTCTATTGTTACTAATTTTAAAGATTATGATTTTGAGCGAACCCAAAATTAACCAAAAATTGATTAAAGGGGTAGCCTTTGTGAAGTTTGTGGCAAAAAATTCAACTGCACAACAGGGCGATTTATACTATGCCCACGTCACTACTCTATAGTTAGTCGTGATGATTGGACAGTGACAGTTCCCCCGGTTTTGAGTTCATAAATGAGGAAGAAATCCTGTACCCAAAAAAGAACCCGCTTAAAATTAAATAAAATTCCGTAAATCTGTCAATTTCTGTCCGATGACAATGTAATTAGTATTTGACTAATGGGAGAACTCTATTGTTAATTATGTTAAGAATTTATTGATTTTGAGACGGACCCCTCAAAATTAACAAAATTGATAAGGGGTTAGCTTGTGATTTTTTTGCAAAAAATTCAAACTGCACACAAAGGCGATTCTACTTCTGCCACGTGTACTCTATAGTCTAGTTGTGATGATGAACAGTGACAGTTCCCGGTTTTGTTCATAAAATGAGTAAGAAATCCGTACCCAAAGTTCCCGCTTAAAGTTTATTTAAACTTCCGTAAACTCTGTCAATTTCTGTCCGATTGACAATGGAATTGTGTTATTGACAATGGGGAGAACTCTAGTGTTAATAATTTTAAATAATATATTGATTTGAGACGGACCCAAAAAATTAACAAATTTGATTAAGGGGTTAGCCCTTTTGAATATTTTGGCAAAAAAAATTCAAACTGCACAACAGGCGATCTACTACTGCCTACGTCTACGTATAGTTAGGTCGTGATAATTGACTGTGGACAGTCACGGTTTGGTTCATAAATAAGTAAGAAATCCGTACCTAAAGATCCAACTCAAAGTTAAATAAACTCCGTAAAATCCTGTCAATTTCTGTCCGATTGACATTGAATGGATAGCTTGACAATGAGAGGAACTCCCATGTTATAATTTTGTAAACATATAGCTGATTTTGAGACGGACCATTAAATTAACAAATTTAGTTAAGGGGTTAGACTTTGGAAATTTTTTGGCGAAAAATTCAACTGCAAAAACAGGGCGATCTACTACTGCACTCGTGTACTCTATAGTAGTCGTGATGGATTGACAGTGACAGTTCCCGATTTGGTTCATAAAATAAGTAAGAAATCCGTACCAAGAATCCCGCTTTAAAGTTTAATAAATACCGTAAATCTGGGTCAATTTCAGTCCGATTTTGACAATGAATTGGTATTTGACAATGGGAGAAACTCTATTGTAATAATGTTTAAAGAATTTATTGATTTGAGAACGGACCCAACATTAACAAATTTGATAAGGGGTTAGCCTTTGTGGAATTTTGTGGCGATAATTCAACTGCACAACAGGGCGATTCTACAAAACTGCCCACGTGTACCTATAGTTTCGTTGTGATGATTGACAGTGACAGTTCCCGGTTTAGGTTAATAATCGAGTAAGAAATCCGTTACCCAAAGACCCGCTTAAAGTAAATAAACTTCCGTAAATCTGTCAATTTCAGTCGATTTGACAGTAAATTGGTATATTGGACAATGGTGGAGAACTCTATTGTTAATAATTCAAAATAATATATTGTTTGAGAGGACCAAAATTAAAAAATTTGTTAAGGGGTTTGCCTTTGGGAATATTTGGCAAAAAATTCAATGACAACAGGGCGATCTACTACTGCCTACGTCATACTGTATAGTTAGTTAGTCGTAATAATGGACAGTGACAGTTCCCGGTTTGGTCATAAATAAGTAAGAATCCGTACCCAAAGATCCCGCCCAAGTTAAATAAACTTCCAGTAAATCTGTCAATTCTGTCCGATTTGACAATTAAATGGTTTATTGACCAATGAGAGAACCTCACTGTTAATAATTTTGTAGAATATATTGATTTTGAGACGGACCCAAAATTACCCAATTTGTTAAGGGGCTAGCCTTTGTGAATTGGTTGGCGAAAAATTCAAATGAACAACAGGGCGATTTTGCTACTGCACACGTGTACTCTATAGTTAGTCGTGATGATTGACAGTGACAGGTTCGGTTTGGTTTCATAAATTGTAAGAAATTCCGTACCCAAAGATCCCGCTCAAAGTTAAATAAACTTCCAGAAATATGCAATTTCTGTCCGGACTTTTGACAATGAAGTGGTTATTGACAAAGAGAACTCCCTTGTTAATAATTTGGAGAATATATAGATTTTTGAGACGGACCAAAATTAACAAATTTGTTAAGGGTTTTTTTTTTCTAGCCTTTGATGAATTTTTTGGCGAAATAATTTCAACTGCACAACAGAGCGATTCTACTATGCACACGTGTACTTATAGTTAAGTCGTGATGAGTGACAAGTGACAGTTCCGGTTTGTTCGCTTCATAAATAAGAAAGAAATCCGTAACCAAAGATCCCGCTTTTAAAAGTAGTAAAATAAACTTCACCTGTACATCTGTCAATTCTGTCCGATTTGACAATGAATGGTTATTTGACAATGGGAGGAACTCTATTGCAATAATTTTAAAGAATATATTGATTTTTTAAACGACCAAAAATTAACAATTTGTTAAGGTTAGCCTTTGTTGAATTTTGTTGGCATAAAATGGATTTACTGCAAATACAGGGAGATTCTACTTCTGCCCACGTGTTCTCTATAGTTAGTGTGATGATTGACAGTGCAGTTCCCGGTTTGGTTATAAATGAGTAAGACATCCGTACCCAAAGTTCCCGCTTAAAGTTATTTAAACTTCCGTAAATTCTGTCAATTTTGTCCATTTGCCAATGAAATGCGTTATTTGACAATGGGAGAACTCTTATTGTTTAATACTTTAAAAATATATTGATTTGAGACGGACCCAAAATTAACTCGCCTTTGGAATATTGTGGCAAAAAATTCAAACTGCACAACAGGCGAATTCTACTACTGCCTAAGTCTACTGTATGTAGTCGGAAAGTGGACTGTGGACCGTTCCGTTTGTTCATAAAAAGTAAGAAATCCGTTTCAAACGATCCGCTCAAAAGTTAAATAAAACGTCCGTAAATCTGTCAATTTCGTCCGATTTACAATGAATTGCGTTATTTGAACAAAGGAGAACTCTATGTTATAATTTTAAGAAATTGATTGATTTTGAGACGGACCCAAAATTAACAAAATGTTTAGGGTAAGCCTTTGGTAATTTTGGCGAAAAATTCAACTGCACAACAGGGCGATTCTACTACTGCACTCGGTACTCATAGTTAGTCGTGTGAATTTTGGGGGGGTGACAGGGACAGTTCCCGGTTTGGTTCATAAATGAGTAAGAAATCCGTCCCCAAGATCCCGTTAAAGTTAAATAAACTTCCGTAAATCTGTCAATTTCTGTCCGATTTGACAATGAATTGGTTATTTGACAATGGAGAACTTCTATGTTAATAATTGTAAGAAATTATTGATTTTGAGAATGAAACCCAAATAAAAATTGATAAGGGGTTAGCCTTTGTGAATTTTTGGCAAAAAAAAACAATTCAACTGCAAACCAGGGCGATTCTACTACTGCCCACGAGTACTCTATAGTTAGTTGGATGATTGACAGGACAGTTCCCGGGTTTGGGTCATAAATAAGTACGAAATCGTACCAATATTCCTCTCAAAATTTAAAATAAACTTCCGTAAATCTGTCAATTCTGTCCGATTTGACAATGAATTGGTATTTGACAATAGGAGAACTCTAGTGTTTACTAATTTAAAAGAATTTATTGTTTGAGACGGACCCAAAAATTAACAAATTTGAAAGGGGTGTAGACTTTGGAATTTTTGGCAAAAAATTCAACTGCACAACAGAGCGATTCTACTCCTGCCCACGTCTACTCTATCAGTTAGTCGTGATGATTGACGGTGACAGTCTCGGTTTGGTTTATAGTATGAGTAAGAAATCCGTACCCAAAGATCCCGCTCAAAGTTAAATAAACTTCCGTAATCTGTCACATTTCTGTCCGATTTGACAATGAATGGTATGTGGACAATGAGAGAACTCCCTTGTTAATAATTTTGTAGAATATCTTGATTTTGAGGACAGACCCAAAATTAACAAATTTAGTTAAGGGGTTAGGCCTTGTGTGAATTTTTTCCGGGAAAAATTCAATTGCACAACAGGGCGATTCTAACTACTGCACACGTGTACTCTATAGTTAGTTGTGATGATTGACAGTGTACAGTCCAGGTTTGGTTCATAAATGAGTAAGAAATCCGTACCCAAAGATCCCGCTTAAAGTAAAATAAACTTCCGTCAATCTGTCAATTTCTGTCCGATTTGACAATGAATTGGTTATTTGACAATGGGAGAACTCTATTGTTAATAATTTTAAATAATATATTGATTTTGAGACGGACCCAAAATTAACAAATTTGTTAAGGGGTTAGCCTTTGTGAATATTTTGGCAAAAAATTCAACTGCACAACAGGGCGATTCTACTACTGCCTACGTCTACTGTATAGTTAGTCTTGATAATTGACTGTGACAGTTCCCGGTTTGGTTCATAAATAAGTAAGAAATCCGTACCCAAAAATCCCGCTCAAAATTAAATAAACTTCCGTAAATCTGTCAATTTCTGTCCGATTTGACATTGAATTGGTTATTTGACAATGAGAGAACTCCCTTGTTAATAATTTTGTAGAATATATTGATTTTGAGACGGACCCAAAATTAACAAATTTGTTAAGGGGTTTGCCTTTGTGAATTTTTTGGCGAAAAATTCAACTGCACAACAGGGCGATTCTACTACTGCACTCGTGTACTCTATAGTTAGTCGTGATGATTGACAGTGACAGTTCCCGGTTTGGTTCATAAATAAGTAAGAAATCCGTACCCAAAGATCCCGCTCAAAGTTAAATAAACTTCCGTAAATCTGTCAATTTCTGTCCGATTTGACAATGAATTGGTTATTTGACAATGGGGAAACTCTATTGTTAAAAATTTTAAAGAATTATTGACTTTGAACGGACCCAAATTAACAAATTTGATAAGGGTTAGCTTTGTGAATTTTTTGGGGAAAAATTGAACTGCACTACAGGCGATTCTCTTCGCCCACGTTTCTCTTAGTTAGTGTGATGATTGACATGACAGTTCCCGGTTGGTATAAATGATAAGGGAAATTTCCCTACCCAAAGTTCCGCTTAAAGTTATTTAAACTTTCCCTAAATCGTCAATTTCGTCCATTTGACAATGAAATTGGTTATTTGACAATGGAGAACTCTATTGTTAATTTTTTTAAATAATATATTGTTTTGAACGGACCCAAATTAACTAGCTTTGTGAATATTTTTGGGAAAAAATCAACTGCACAACAGGGCGATTCCCACTACTGCACACGTTTTACTCTATAGTTAGTCGTGATAATTGACTGTGACAGTTCCCCGGTTGGTTCATAAATAAGTAAGAATCCGTACCAAGATCCCGTTAAGTTAAAAAAACTTCCGTAAATCTGTCAATTTCTGTCCCCATTTAAAAATGAATTGGTTATTGACAATGGGAAATCTATTGTTATAATTTTAAAGAATTATTGATTTTGAGATGAACCCAAAATTAACAATTTGAAAAGGTTAGCTTTGTGAATTTTTTGGCAAAAAAATTTAATTGCACAACAGGGCGATTTTTAATACTGCCCACGTCTACTCTATAGTTAGTGGATGATTGACAGTGACAGTTCCGGTTGGTTAAATGGCAGTAGAAATCCGTACCCAAAGATCCCGCTTAAAATTAAAAAATTCCGTAAATCTGTCAATTTCTGTCCGATTTGACAATGAATTAGTTATTTGACAATGGGAGAACTTATTGTTAATAATTTTTAAGAATTATTGATTTTGAGACGGATAAAAATTAACAAATTTGATAAGGGGGTTGCCTTTTTGAATTTTTTTGCCCCCAAAAATCAAATGCACAACAGGGGGATTCTACTTCTGCCCCCTGTACTCTATAGTTTTAGTTGTGATGATTGACAGTGACAGTTCCCCCGGGTTTGGTTCAAATGAGTAAGAAATCCGTCCCAAAGTTCCCGCTTAAAGTTAATTTAAACTTCCGTAATCTGTCAATTTCTGTCGATTTTGGGCAAGAAAATTTGGGTTTTTGACAATGGGGAAAATCTTTGTTAATAAATTTTTAAAAATATATTGATTTGAGGGACGGACTAAAATTAACAATTTGTTAAGGGTTAGCCCTTGTGAATATTTTGGCAAAAATTCAACTGCAAACAGGGCGATTTTACTACTGCTAGTTACTGTATAGTTAGTTCGTGATAATTGGGCTGTGACGTTCCGGTTTGGGGTTCAAAATAAGTAAGAATCCGTACCTAAAGATCCACTCAAAGTTAAATAAATTCTAAATCTGTCAATTCTGCCGATTTGACATTGATTGATATTTGACAAGGAGAAACTCCCATGTTTAAAAATTTTGACAATATATTGTTTTGAGACGGACATAAATTACCCAAGTTGTTAAGGGGTAGCTTTGTGAATTTTTGGCGAAAAATTCAACTGCCCCAAAGGCGAAATTTACTACTGCACTCGTTTTACTCTATAGTTAGTCGTGGGGTGATTTACAGTGACAGTTTCCCGATTGGTTCATAAATAAGTAAAAATCGTACCAAAGATCCCGTTAAGTTTAATAAACTTCCGTAAATCTGTCAATTCAGTCCGATTTGACAATGAATTGGTTATTGACAATGGGTGAACTCTATTGTAATAATTTTTTAAGGGAAATTTTTTGATTTTGAACCCGGGCCCAAAATTAACAAAATTTGATAAGGGGTTAGCCTTTGTGAATTTTTGGCGATAAATTCAACTGCACAACGGGCATTCTACAACTGCCCACGTGTACTCATAGTTAGTTTTTGATGATTGACAGGACAGTTCCCGGTTGGTTCATAAATAAGTAAGAAATCGAACCCAAAGATCCGCTTTAAGTAAAAAAACTCCGTAAATCTGTCATTTCTGTCTGTTTGACAGTAATTGGTTATTTGACAATGGGAGAACTCTATTGTTAATAATTCAAATAATATATTGATTTTGAGACGGACCAAAATTAACAAATTTGTTAAGGGGTTACCTTGTGAATTTTTTGGCGAAAAATTAACTGACAAGGGCGATTTTTACTACTGCCCCACGGTTTTCTATAATTTAGTCGTGATGATTGACAGTGACAGTTCCGGTTTGGTTCATAAATATGTAAAAAATCCGTACCAAGATCCGCCAAATTTAATAAACTTCCAGAATCTGTCAATTTCGTCCGATTTGACAATGAATTGGTATTTGACAATAAGAGAAAATCCCCTTTAATAAATTTTTTAGAATATATAGATTTTGAGACGGACCCAAAATTAAAATTTTTTAAGGGGTTAGCCTTTGTGAATTTTTTGCGAAAAATTAACTGACAAAAGAGCGATTCTACTACTGCCAAATGTACTCTAATTAGTCGTGAGATTTACAGTGAAGTTCCCGGTTTGGTTCATAATAAAAAGAAATCGACCCAAAGATCCGCTTAAAGTAAAAAAAACTTCCGTAAATCTGTCAATTTGTCGATTGACAAGAATTGGGTTTTTTGACAATGGGAGAACTTTATTGTAATAATTTTAAAGAAAAATATTGATTTTTAAACGGACCCAAAATTAACAAATTTGTTAAGGGTTAGCCTTGTGAGTTTTTTGGGGAAAAATTGAACGCACAACGGGCGATTCTACTTCTGCCCACGTGTTCTCTATAGTTAGTTGGTATGATTGACAGTGACAGTTCCCGGTTTGGTTATAAATGAGTAAGAAACCGTACCCCAAAATTCCCGCTTAAAGTTATTTAAACTTTCCCTAAATCTGTCAATTTCTGTCCCATTTTTTACAATGAAATTTGGGTTTTTGACAATGGAGAACTTTTTATTTTGTTTAATAATTTTAAAAATATATTTATTTTGAGACGGACCCCAAATTAACTAGCCTTTGTGAAATTTTGGCAAAAAATTAAATGCACAAAAGGGCGGGTTTACTACTGCCTACGGTTATCTGTATAGTTAGTCGTGATAATTGAGTGACAGTTCCGGTGGTTCATAAATAAGTAAAAAAATCCGTTTCAAAGATCCTCGTCAAATTTTAAAAAAACTTCCGTAAATCGGGCAATTCTGTCCGATTTGACAATGAATTGTTATTTGCAATGGGAGAACTTCTATTGTTAATAATTTTTAAGAATTTATTGATTTTGAGACGACCCAAAATTAACAAATTTGTTAAGGGGTTAGCCTTTGTGAATTTTTTGGGGAAAAATTAACTGCACAACCCGGGCGATTCTATACTGCCTGTGTACTCAAAAGTTAGTCGTATGATTGACAGTGACAGTTCCCGTTTGTTCATAAATGAGTAGAAATCCGTACCAAAGATCCCCCTTAAAGTTAAATAAACTTCCGTTTAAAACTGTCAATTTCTGTCCGATTTGACAATGAATTGGTATTTGCAATGGAGAAAAATCTAATTGTTAATAATTTAAAGGGAATTTATTTATTTGAGATGAACCCAAAATTAACAAATTTGATAAGGGTAGGGCCCTTTTTGGGAAATTTTTGGCAAAAAATTCAAAGCACAACAGGGCATTCTAACACTGCCCACGTGTATCTATAGTTGTGTGATGATTGACAGTGACAGTCCCGTTTGGTTCATAAAATAGTAGAATCCTACCCAAATATTCTCTCAAATTTAATAAACTTCCTAAATCTGTCAATTTCTGTCCGATTTGACAATGAATGGTATTGAAATAGGAGAACTCTATGGTTAATAATTTTTAAAAAATTATTGATTTGAGACGGACCCAAAAATTAACAAATTTGATAAAAGGGTTAGCCTTTGTGAATTTTTGGCAAAAAATTCAACTGCACAACAGGGCGATTCTACTCTGCCCACGTCTACTCTATAGTTAGTCGTGATGATTGACGGTGGGCGTCCCGTTTGGTTTATAAATGAGTAGAACCGTACCAAAGATCCCCTCAAAGTAAATAAATTCCGTAAATCTTTAATTTCTTTCCGATTTGACAATGAATTGTTAATTGACAATGAGAGAACTCCCTTGTTAATAAATTTGTAGAATATCTGATTTTAGACAGACCCAAAATTAACAAATTTGTTAAGGGGTTCCTTTGTGAATTTTTTGCGAAAAATTCAATTGCACAACAGGGCGATTCTACTATGCACACGTGTACTCTATTAGTTAGTTGTGATGATTTACAGTGACAGTTTTCCGGTTTGGTTCTAAATGAGTAAGAAATCCGTACCAAAGATCCGCTTAAAGTTAAATAAACTTCCTAAATCTGTCAATTTCTGTTTCCCATTTTTACAATGAATTGGTTATTTACAATGGAGAACTCTATTTAATAATTTTTAAGAATTATTGATTTTGAGATGGACCCAAAATTAACAAATTTTGTAAGGGGTAAGCCTTTGTGAATTTTTGGGAAAAAATTCAACTGCACAACAGGGCGATTTTATCTTTCCCACGTCTACTCTATAGTTAGTCGTGATATTGACAGTGACAGTTCCCGTTGGTTCATAAATAAATAAAAAATCCGTACCAAAGATCCCGCTTAAATTAAATAAAGTTCGCAAATCTGTCAATTTCTGCCGTTTGACAAAAGAATTAGTTATTTGACAGGGAGAACTCTATTTTAATAATTTTAAGAAATTTATTGATTTTGAACGGACCCAAATTAACAATTTTGAAAGGGGTTAGCCTTTGGAATTTTTTGCAAAAAATTCAACTGCACAACAGGTCGATTCTTCTTCTGCCACGTGTACTCTATAGTTAGTTGGATTTGACATGCAGTTCCCGTTTGGGGTTTATAAATGATTTAAAAACCGTACCCAAGTTCCCGCTTAAAGTTATTTAAAACTTCGTCAATCTGTCAATTCTGTCGATTTACAATGAAATTGTTATTTGACAATGGGAGAACTCTATTGTTAATAATTTTAAAAAATTATTGATTTTGAGACGGACCAAAATTAACAAATTGTAAGGGTTGCTTTGTGATATTTTGGCAAAAAATTCACGCACAACAGGGCGAATTCTACTACTGCCTACGTCTATGTATAGTTAGTCTTGATAATTGACTGTGACAGTTCCGGTTTGGGTTTATAAATAAGTAAGAAATCGACCAAAATCCCGCTCCCAAAAATTTAAAAAAAACTTCCATAAATCTGCAATTTTTGTCCGATTTGACAATTGAATTGGTTATTTGACAATGAGAGAACTCCCTTGTTAATAATTTTGTAGAATTATTGATTTTGAGACGGACCCTAAATTATCAGTTTTTTAAGGGGTTTGCCTTTGTGAATTTTTTGGCGAAAAATTAAACTGCACAACAGGGCGATTCTACTACTGCACTCGTTGTACTTTAGTTAGTCGTGAGATTGACAGTTGGCAGTTCCGGTTTGGATCTAAATAAGTAAGAAATCCGTACCCAAAGATCCCGCTCCCAAAATTAAATAAACTTCCTAAACTGTCAATTTCTGTCAAATTTTACAATGAATTTGGTATTGACAATGGGAGAAATCTATTGTTTAAAAATTTAAAGAATTTATTGACTTTGAGACGGACCCAAATTACAAATTTGATAAGGGGTTAGCCTTGTGAATTTTTTTCGATAAATTCAATGCACAACAGGGCGATTCACAACTGCCCACGTGTACTCTATAGTTGTTGTGATGCATTGGGCAGTGACGTTTTCCGGTTTGGTTTAAAAAATAAGTAAAAAATCCGTCCAAAGATCCGGCTTTAAGTAAATAACTTCCGTAAATCGTCCATTTTTGTCTGATTTGACAGTAAATTGGTTATTTTAAATGGAGAACTCATTGTTAATAAAATTTAAATAAATATTATTTTGAGAACGGAAACCCAAAATTACAAATTTGTAAGGGTTAGCCTTTGTGGGAAAATTTTGGGAAAAAATTCAACTCCAAAAAAGGGCGATTCTACTACTGCCTACGGGTTTCTGTATAGTTAGTCGTGATAATTGACATGACAGTTCCGGTTTGGTTCATAAATGAGAAGAAATCCGTACCCAAAGATCCCGCCCTTTAAAATTTTTTAAACTTCCGTAAACTGCAATTTCTGTCCGATTTGACAATGAAATTTCTTATTTGACAATGGGAAACTCATTGTAATAATTTTTAAGAAATTTTTGATTTTGGGGATGGCCCCAAAATTTAACAAATTTGATAAAGGGTTAGCCTTTGTGAATTTTTGGCAAAAAATTGAACTGCCCCCAACAGGGATTTACTACTGCCAGTCTATCTATAGTTAGTCGTGATGAAAATTTACAGTGACAGTTCCCGGTTTGGTTCATAAATGATTTAAAAAATCCGTTTCCAAAGATCCCCCTTAAAATTAAAAAAACTTAAAAACTGATTTTGAGACGGACCCAAAATTTAAAAAAATTTGAAAGGGTTAGCCTTTGTGAATTTTTTGGCAAAAAATTCAATGCACAACAGGCATTTACTACTGCCTACGTCTACTGTTTAAAAATTAGTCGTGTAATTGACCTGTGACAGTTCCGGTTTGTTCATAATAAGTAAGAAATCCCTACCCAAAGATCCCGCTCAAAGTTTAAATAAACTTCCGTAAATCTGTCAATTTCTGTCCGATTGACACTGAATTGGTTATTTGACAATGAGAGAACTCCCTGTTAAAAAATTTTGTGAATAATTGATTTTGAGACGGACCCAAAATTAACAAATTTGTTAAGGGGTTAGCTTTTGGGAAATTTTTTTTGGGGAAAAATTAACGCACACAGGGCGATTCTACTATGCACACGTGTACTCTATAGTTAGTCTGATGATTGGGCGTGACAGTTCCCGTTTGGTCATAAATAAATAAGAAATCGTACCGAAGATCCCCCTCAAAGTTAAAAAACTTCCGTAAATCTGTAATTTCTGTCCGATTTGAATTGAAATTTTGTTATTTGACAATGAGAGAACTCCTTGTTAAAATTTGTAGAATATATTGATTTTGAGACGGACCCAAATTAACAAATTTGTTAAGGGTTTGCCTTTGGAATTTTTGGCGAAAAATTCAACTGCACAACAGGGCCGATTCTACTACTGCACAGTCTACTGTATAGTTAGTCTTGATAATTGACGTGACAGTTCCCCGGTTTGGTTCATAAATAAGTAGAATCCGTACCAAAAATCCGCTCAAAATTTAAAAAAACTTCCATAATCTGTCAATTTCTGTCCGAAATTTGACATTGAATGGTTATTTTTCAATGAGGAATCCCTTGTTTAAAAATTTTGTAGAATATATTGATTTGAGACGGACCAAAATTTAAAAATTTGTTAAGGGGTTTGCCTTGTGAATTTTTGGGAAAAATTCAACTGCAAACAGGCGATTCTACTACTGCACCGTGGACTCCCATAGTTAGTCGTGATGATTGACAGTGACAGTTCCCCGGGTTTGGGGTCTAAATAAGTAAGAAATCCGTACCCAAAGACCCGCTCAAAGTTAAATAAATTCCCTAAACTGTCAATTTCTGTCCGATTTGACAATGAATTGGGTTTTTTGACAATGGGAAAAACTCTATTTTTTAATAATTTAAAGAATTTTTACTTTGAGACGGACCCAAAATTAACAAATTTTATAAAGGGTTACCTTGTGAATTTTTCGATAAATTTAAACTGCAAAGGGGGATTTACAACTGCCCACGTGTACTCTATAGTTAGTTGTGATGATTGACCAGTGACAGTTTTCCGTTTGGTTTATAAATAATGAAAATCCGTACCAAAATCCCCCTAAAGTAAATAACCCTTTCCCTAAATTTTGTCCTTTCTGTCTGATTTGACAGTAAATTTGGTTTATTTAAATGGGAGAAAATCCCATTGTTAAAAAATTTAAATAATATATTGATTTTGAGACGGAAAAAAACCCCAAAATAACAAAATTTTAATTACTTTAATATTTGGAAAAAATCAAATCCCCAACAGGGCGTTCTAAACTCCAAAAAATTAAAAAATGTTAAGTTAGTCCGTGATAATTGAAATGACAGTTCCCGGTTTTGGTTATAATGATAAGAAATCGTCCCCAAAGATCCCGACTTAAATTTATTTAAACTCCGTAAATCTGTCAATTTTGTCGAATTTGCAATGAAATTGCTTATTGGGCAATGGGAGAACTCTATTGTTAATAATTTTTTAAAAATTTATTGATTTTGAGATGGACCAAAATAACAAATTGATAAGGGGTTAGCCCTTTTGAATTTTTTGGCAAAAAATTGAACTGACAAAAAGGGGGATTCTACTACTTTCCCCCGTCTACTCATAGTTAGCGTGAGTTGACAGTGACAGTTCCCGGTTTGGTTCATAAATGAGTAAGAAATCCGTACCCAAAAACCCCCCTTAAAATTAAATAAACTTTAATAAACTGATTTTTAGAGGGGCCCAAAATTAAACAAATTGATAAGGGGTTTTGCCTTTGTGAATTTTTTGGCAAAAAAAATTTAACTGCCAAAGGGCGATTCTATACTGCCTACGTCTACTGTAAAGTTTTCGGATAAAAATTTACTGGAAAATTCCCGGTTTTTTCATAAATAAGTAGAAACCGTACCCCAAAAATCCGCTCAAAATAAAAAAAACTTCCCTAAATCTGCATTTCTGTCCGATTTTTACACTGAATTTGGTTTTTTGACAATGAGAGAACTCCCTTGTTAATAATTTTTTAAAAAATATTATTTATTTTGAGACGGACCAAAAAAAAAAAAATGTTAAGGGGTAGCCTTGTGAATTTTTGGGGAAAAAATTCAATGCCCCAAAAAGGGCGATTCTTATGCTACGTCCCATGTATAGTAGTCGTGATAATTGACTGTGACAGTTCCCGGTTTGGTCATAAATAAGAAGAAATCCGTACCCAAAAAATCCCGCTCAAAATTAAAAAAAACTTCAAAATCGTCAATTTCGTCCGATTTGACATTGAATTGGTTATTTGGGCAATGAGAGAATCCCTTGAATAATTTTGTAGAATATATTGATTTGAGACGGACCAAAATTAAAAAAATTTGTTAAGGGGTTTGCCTTTGTGAAATTTTGGCGAAAAAATTCAATGCACAAAAGGGCGATTCTATACGCACTCGTGTACCTTTTAGTAGTCGTGATGATTGACAGTGACAGTTCCCGTTTGGATCATAAATAGTAAGAATCCGTACCCAAAGATCCCCCTCAAAGTTAAATAAACTTTCCCAAATCTGTCAATTTTGTCCGATTTGACAAGAAATTTGGGTTTTTTGGGCAATGGGAGAATTATTGTTAATAATTTTAAAGAATTTATGATTTTGAGATGGGCCCAAAATTTAAAAAATTTTTAAGGGGAAAATTTTAATTTTTTTAAAAAAAACGAACGCCATTCTTTTAATGCCACTTTTATTTGTTGGAAAAAAAAAATTATATTGTTTTAAAAAAGAATTAAAAAAGCTTGGGGAATATTGTAAATTTTCCTTTCGATTTTAATAATTTTTTAAAGATTTTAATTAAATAATTATTTTAAGATGAAACCCAAAATTAAAATTTTAAGGGTTATTTTGGGAAATTGAAAAATTCAATGAAAAAGGGATTTTTTAAAAGAAATTAGTTGGTTATAATTAAGGTTTCCGTTTGGTTATAAAAGAGAAGAAAACCGTAAAATCCGTTAAATTTTTTAAAGTAAATTCAATTTTCCCTTTTAAATTAAATTTTTATTGACAATGAAAACCTTTTAAATATGTAAGAAATTTTTTGTTTACCAAAATTAAAATTATAAGCCTTTGTGAATTTGAAAAAATTGATGACAGGGGTTTCTTATTCAATATTAATTTCGGGTGCATACTTCCCGGGGGTTTAAATTTGGAAATTACCCAAAGGTGTTAAAAATAAAAAATTAAAAATTATTTAGAAAAAACCAAATTTTAAGTTGGGGTTAGCCTTTGTAATTTTTTTGGAAAATTAAACTCCACAAAGGGGATTTATTGCCATTTTAGAACGGGTAATGACTGTGACGTTCCCGGTTGGGTAAAAAATAAAAACCCCAAAACCCTAAATATATGTAATCTTTAAAATTTTTTTTTCCGATTTTCTGAATTGGTTATTGAAATGAACCCTTTTTTTAAAATTTTAAAAAAATTTTTAAGGGACCTTTAAAATTGTTAATTTTCCTTTGGGAATTTTTTCAAATTCCCGAAAAATTGGGTTTTACTGGACACAAACTATGTTAGTGGTAGACCTCATTTTTTCAAAATAAAAAATTCCTACCGAAATCCGTCAAGTTAAATTTAAATTCGTAATCCCCATTTCTTCCCATAAAGAAATTATTAAAAGGCAAAAAAAATTTTAAATATTTTTTTTTGGAAAAATTAAAATTTGAAAAGGGTTTTTTAATTTTTGGGAAAATTAATGACAAAGGGGATTCTTGGCCCATGAAAATTAGGAAAATTGATTAAGGGGTTTTTCTAAAAAGTAAATCTATTCAAAATTAAAAATTCCATTTATAATTAATTTTTTCGTAAAATTAAAAAGGGAAACCCTTTTAATTTTTTTTTTTGATTAATTGAAGGGGGCCAAAAAAAATTTGTTAAGGGGTTTCCTTTTGTTTATTTTGCGAAAAATTAACCAAAAGGGTTTTTTTCAAATTGCCGAATACTTTAAACCCGGTTTTTATAATTGTAAAAAATCGTACAAAAGGGCCCCAAAGTAAAAAAATCCAAAATCTTAAGCCAACAATAAATTGTTATTGAATTGGGAACTTTTTTAATAATTTTAAAGAATTTATTGACTTTGAGACGGACCCAAAATTAACAATTGATAAGGGGTTAGCTTTGGAATTTTTTTTCGATAAATCAACTGACACACAGGGCGATTCTTACAACTGCCCACGTGTACTTATAGTAGTTGTGATGATTGACAGTGACAGTTCCCGGTTTGGTTTATAAAATAAGTAAGAAATCCGTACCAAAGAATCACCGTTAAGTTAAAATAACCTTCGTACACATCTGTACATTTCGTCTGATTTGACAGTAAATCGGTTATTTGACATGGGAAGAACTCTATTGGTTAATAATTTTTAAATAATATATAAATTTTGAGAGGACCCAAAATTAACAAATTTGTTAAGGGGTTAGCCTATTGTGATATTTTGGCCAAAAAATTCAACTCCTACACAAACAGGGAGATTATACTACTGCTACGGTCTACTGTATAGGTAGTCGTGATAATTGACAGGGACAGTTCCCGGTTTGGTTCATAACTGGTACGAAACTCGTAACCACAAAGATCCCGCTTTAAGTTATTTAAACTTCCGTAAAATCTGTCAATTTTCTGTCGATTTGACAATGAATTGCGTATTTGACAATGGGAGAAACTCTAATTGTTAATAATTTTTTAAGAACTTAGTGATTTTGAGATGGACCCAAAATTAACAATTTGATAAAGGGGTTAGCCTTTGTGAATTTTTTGGCAAACACAATTGAACTGCACAACAGGCGATTCTACTACTGCCCACGTCTACTCTATAGTAGTCGTGATGATTGGACAGTGACAGTCCCGGTTTGGTTCTAAATGAGTAAGAAATCCGCTACCCAAAGATCCCGCTCTAAAATTACATAAACTTAATAAAATGATTTGAGACGGACCCAAATTAACAAAATTGATAAGGGGTGAGACTTTGTGAATTTTTGGCAAAAAATTCAAACTGCAACAACGGGCACGATTCTACTACTGCCTACGGCTACTGTAAAGTTAGTCGTGATAATTGACAGTGACAGTTCCGGTTGGTTCATAAATAAGTAAAAATCCGTACCCAAAGATCCCGCTCACAGTTAAATAAACTTCCGTTTAAATCTGTGCAATTTCTGTCGATTTGACACTGAATTGGTTATTTGAAATGAGAAGAACTCCTTGTATATAAGTTTGTAGAATATATTGAATTTTGAGACGGACCCAAATTAACAAAGTATGTTAAGGGTTAGCCTTTGTTGAATTTTTTGGCGAAAAATTCAACTGCCACAACAGGGCGATTCTACTACTGCACACGGACTCTATAGTTAGTCGTGATGATTGACAGTGACAGTTCCCGTTTTGGTTCATAAAATAAGTAAGAAAGCCGTACCCGAAGATCCCGCTCAAAGTTAAATAAACTTCCGCTAAATCTGTCAATTTCTGTCCAGATTGACAATGAATTGTTATTTGGGACAATGAGAGAACTCCCTTGTTTAAATAATTTTGTAGAATATATTGATTTGAGACGGACCCAAAAAATTAAACAAATTGTTAAGGGGTTAGCCTTTTGTGAATATTTTTTGGCGAAAAAATTCAAACTGCACAACAGGGCGATTCTACTACTGCACACGTGTTACTCTATAGTTAGTCGTGATCGATTGACAGTGACAGTTCCCGGTTGGTTCATAAAAAGTAAGAAATCCGTACCAAAAGATCCCGCTAAAGTTAAAATAAACTTCGTAAATCTGTCAATTTCTGTCTTATTTAGACAGTAAATGGGTTTATTCGACAATGGGAGAACTCTATTGTTATGAATTTTAAAGAATATTATGATTTTGAGGACGACCCAAAATAAAAAAAATGTTAAGGGGTAGCCTTGTGAATTTTTTGGGAAAACATTAACTGCACAACAGGGCCGATTCTACTACTGCACACGTATGTACTTTATAGTTAGTCGTGATGATTGACAGTGACAGTTCCCGGTTTGGTTCATTAAATAAGTAAGAAATCCTACCCAAAGATCCCGCTCAAAATTAAATAAACTTCCGTTAAATCTGTCAATTTCTGTCCGATTTGACATTTGAATTGGTTATTGACAATGAGAGAAACTCCCTTGTTAATAATTTTGTAGAATATATTGATTTTGTGACGGCCAAAATTAACAAATTGGCCTTGTGAATTTTTTGGCGAAAAATCAAATGCACAACAGGGCGATTCTACTACTGCACTCGTGTACTCTATAGTTAGTCGTGAATGATTGACAGTGACAGTCCCGGTTTGGTTCATAATTAAGTAAGAAATACCGTACCCAAATATCCCGACTCAAAGTTAAAAAAACTTCCGTTAAATCTGTCAATTTCTGTCCGATTGACAATGAATTTGGTATTTGAACAATGGGAGAACTCTAATTGGTACTAATTTTAAAAGAATTTATTGATTTGAGACGGAGCCAAAATTAACAAATTTGATAAGGGGTTAGCCTTTGGAGATTTTTGGCGATAAAATTCAACCTGCACACACAGGGCGAGTTCTACAACTGCCCACGTGTACTCTATAGTTAGTTGTTAATGATTGACAAGTGACAGTTCACGGGTTTGGTTCATAATAAGTAAGAAATCCGCTTACCCAAAGATACCGCTTAAAATTAAATAAACTTCGTAAATCTGTCAATTTCTGTCCGATTTGACAATGAATTAGTTATTTGACAATGGCGAGAACTCTATCGGAATAATTTTAAATAATATATTGATTTTGAGACGGACACAAAATAAACAAATTTGATAAGGGGTAGTCTTTGTGAATATTTTGGCAAAAAATTCAAACTGCACAACAGGGCGGATTCTACTTTACTGCCTACGTCTACTGTATAGTTAGTCGTGATAATGCTGTGACAGTCACCGTTGGTTTCATAATAAGTAAGAAATCCGTACCCAAAGATCCCGCTCAAAGTTAATAAACTCCGTAAATCTGTCAATTCTGTCCGATTTGACATTGAAATTGGTTATTTGACAATGGAGAAACTCTATTGTAATAATTTAAAGAATTTATTGATTTTGAGAGGGACCCAAAAATTAACAAATTTGTAAAGTGGGTTAGCCTTTGTGAATATTTTGGACAAAATATCATGCACAAACAGGGCGATGAATTGGTTATAGGACCAATGGGAGAAACTCTCGTGTTAATTATTTAAAAGAATTATTTGATTTTGAGCCGGACGGTGTGTGCCCCAAAATTAACAAAGTTGATAAGGGGTTAGCCTTTGGAATTTTTTGGCAAAAAAATTCAACTGCACAAAAAGGGCGATTCTACTACGCGCACGTCGACTCTATAGTTAGTCGTGATGATTGACAGTGACAGTTCCCGGTTTGGTCAAGAAATGAGCAACAAGAAATCCGTACCCAAAGATCTCCGCTTAAGTTAAATAAACTTCGTAATCTGTCAATTTCTGTCCGATTTGACAATGAATTGTGTTATTTGACAATGGGAGAACTCTATTGTGTTTATTTTAAGAATGTATGCATTTTGAGATGGACCCAAAATTAAACAAATTTGATAAGGGGTTAGCCTTTGTGAATTTTTTGGACACAAAAATTAACCTGCACAACAGGGCGATTCTACTTACTGCACAACGTGTACACGATAGTAGTTTGTGATGATTGACAGTGGACAGTTCCCGGTTTGGTGCATAAATGAGTAAGAAATCCTCGTAACCAAAGAATCCCGCTATAAAATTAAATTAAAACTTCCGTAAATCTGTCCAATTCTGTCCGATTTGACAATTGAAGTGGCGCTTATTTGACAATGGGAGGACTTAATGGTAATAATTTTTTTAAGGAATTTATGATTTTGAGACGGGACCCAAAATTAACAAATTTGATAAGGGGTTACCTTTGTGAATTTTTGCAAAAAATTCAACTGCAACAACAGGGCGTGCTACTTCCTGCCCACGTGTACTCTATTAGTTAGTTGTGATGATTGACAGTGACATGTTCCCGTTTGGTTCATAAATAGTAAGAACTCCGTTACCCAAAAGATCCCGCTCAAAAGTTAACATAAACTTCCGTTAAATCTGTCCAATTTCTGTCCGATTTGACATGAATGGTATTTGACAATGGGAGAAACTCTATTGTTAATAAGTTTAAAGAATTTATTTATTTTGAGACGGACACAAAATTAACAAATTTGTAGGGCGTTAGCCTTTTGTGAATATTTTAGGCAAAAAATATCAAATCTGACAACAGGGCGATGAAATGGTTATTAGACAAGGGAGAACTCTGTGTTAATTATTTTAAAGAATTATTGATTTTGAGAGGACCCAAAATTAACAAATTTGAAAAGGGGTTAGCCTTTGTTGAATTTTTGCAAAAAATGCAACTGCAACAGGGCGATTCTAGCTTCAGCCCACGTGTACTCTATAGTTAGTCGTGATGATTGAAGTGGACAGTTAACCCCGGTTGGTTCATAAATGAAGTAAGAACATCCGTACCACAAAGAATCACCGCTTAAAGTTAAATAAACTTCCGTAAAGTCTGTCCAATTTCTGTCCGATTAAGACAATGAAGTGGTTAGATTGACAATAGGAGAAACTCTTATTGGTAATAATTTAAAGAATGTATTGATTGTCGAAGATGGACCCAAAATTAACAAATTTGATAAGGGGTTAGCCTTGTGAAGTTTTGGCAAAACATTCAACTGCCAAACAGGCGATTCTACAACTGCCCACGTTCTACTCTATAGTTAGTCGTGATGATTGACAGTGACAAGTGCTTCGGGTTTGGTTCATAAATGAGTAAGAAATCTGTACCCAACGGATCCCGCTTAAAATTAAATAAACTTCCGTAAAATCTAGTTCAATTCTGTCTCGATTTGACAATCATTTGGTTATTTGGGACAATGGGAGATACTCTATTGTTAATAATTTTAAGAATTTATTGATTTTGAGACGGACCCAAAATTAACAAATTTGAAAGTGGGTTAGCCTTGTGAATTTTTTTGCAAAAAATTCAACTGCACAACAGGGCGATTTCTTACTCTGCCCACGTGTAACTATAGTTAGTTGTGATAATTGACAGTGACATTTCCCGGTTGGTTATAAATGAGTAGAAATCCGTACCCAAAGTTCCCGCTTAAAGTTTTAAACTTCCGTAAATCTGTCAATTTCTGTCCCGATTGACAATGAATTGGGTATTTTGACAAGGGGAGAACCTATTGTTAATATTTAAATAATATATTGATTGGAGACGAACCAAAATTACCAAATTTGTTAAGGGCGTTAGCCTTTGTGAATATTTTGGCAAAAAATTCAACTGCACAAACAGGGCGATTATACTACTGCCTACGTCTACTGTATAGGTAGTCCGTGATTGATTGACAGTGACAGTTTCCCGGTTTATGGTTCATAAATAAGTAAGAAAATCCGTACCCAAAGATCCGCTTCAAAGTTAAATTTAACTCCGTAAATCTGTCAATTCTGTCCGATTTGACACTAAATTGGTTATTTGACAATGAGAGAACTCCCTGTTAATAAATTTGTAGGAAATATGATTTTGAGGACGGTCCCAAAATTAACAAATTTGTAAGGGGTTAGCCTTGTGATTTTTGGCGAAAAATTCAACTGCACAACCAGGGCGATTCTAAATACTTGCACTCGTGTACTTATAGTTAGTCGTGATGATTGACAGGACAGTTCCTGGTTTGGTTCATTAAATAAGTAAGAAATCCGTACCCAAAGTTCCCGCTCAAATTTAAATAAACATCCGTAAAATCTTTCAATTTTTGTCCGATTTGACAATGAATTGGTTATTTGACAATTAGGAACTCATGTTAATAATTTAAAGAATTTATTGATTTTGAGACGGACCCCAAAATTAACAAATTTGATAAGTGGTTAGCCTTGTGAATTTTTTGCATAAAATTCAAGCACAACAGGGCGCTTCTACTATGCCCACGGTTACTCTATAGTAGTCGTTGATGATTGACATTGAGCAGTTCCCGGTGGTTCATAAATGAGAAAGAAAATTCCGTACCAAAGATCCCGCTTAAAAATTAATAAACTTCGTAAATCTGTCACATTTTCGTCCGATTTGACAATGAATGGTATTGACAATGGGAGAACTTATTGTAAATAATTCAAAAAAATTATTGATTTTGAGACGGACACAAAAATTAACCATTGATATATAATAATTTGTCATATAATTTAACTAATTTGATAATAGATTGATAAGGTGAATTTTTGGCAAAAAATCAACTGCCAAAAGGGGCTATTCTCCTTTTCTCTTTCCTCAGTTAGTTGCTCTTTCAGTCCTTCCGTTTGTCTTACCTTTCTTACGCATCTTACAAGATCCCGCTTTAATTTCTTTACCCTCCTGCCCAACCATATCGCTGCCACCTTTATTTTGCACACGTTTCCTTGTCACTACCGAAACTAGTGCCACCGAAGCACGTGATGACTCTATTTATATCCCCGTGTGACTCCAACCTCACGTCTCCAAGTTTGTTTGAGGCCCCCCTGATCACCACTGCTGCCTTATGCTTCTGGATCTCTACATTTCTACTTATTATCATTTTGCGCAGACCTCAGCGCCAGACCAGCTTCGAACACAAAACTATGTCACGAATTGTTCATAGTTTTCTCAGTCTACTGCGTCGGTCTCTACCGTGACTTCGCTTATCCCTTGGTTCTCATTACACCAACTCTTACCCCTCGCCCGACCATATGATATACGCTTACCCCCCTTCCCACACAAAATGAGGCGAGAGAGCACTTCATGTAACAGCGATCACACTACAAGGTTTGGTCAACTAAAGGCATCATGAAGTAAGGAAAATCCGTCCCAAAGATCCCGCTTAAAATTAAATAAACTTAATAAACTGATTTTGAGACGGACCCAAAATTAACAAATTTGATAATGGGTTAGCCTTTGTGAATTTTTTGGCAAAAAAATTCAACTTGCCCAATCAGGCGATTCTACTACTGCCTACGTTTCTACTTGTACTCTAACAAAACAGTGATAGAGAGTCCCCTAAACAAGAATCGGAGAACCATGAGAGAGCTTGACTGTGACAGTTCCCGGTTATCGGTTCATAAATAAGTAAGAAATCCGTACCAAAGATCCCGCTCAAAGTTAAATAAACTTCCGTAAATCTGTCAATTTCTGTCGATTTGGACACTGAATTGAGTTATTTGACAATGAAGAGAAATCCCTGTTAATAATTTTTGTAGAATATATTGATTTTTTCGAGACGGACCCAAAAATTAAACAAATTTGTTAAGGGGTTAGCCTTTGTGAATCTTTATATTTTAGGCGAAAAATTCAACTGCACAAAACAGGGCGATTCTATACTGCACACGTGTACTCTATAGTTAGTCGTGATGATTGACAGGACAGTTCCCGGTTGGTCATAATAAGTAAAGAAATCCGTACCCAAAGATCGCTCAAAGTTAAAATAAACTTCCGTAATCTGTCAAATTTCTGTCCGATTTGACAATGTAATTGGTTTATTTGACAATGAGCGAACTACCTTGTAATAATTTGTAGAATAATTGATTTGAGACGGACCCAAAATTAACAAAATTTGTAAGGGGTTAGCTTTTGTGAATTTTTTGGCGAAAAAATTCAACTGCACAACAGGGCGATTTACTACTGCCACACGTGTACTCTATAGTTAGTCGTTGATGATTGACAGTGACAGTTCCCGGTTTGGTTCATAAATAAGTAAGGAAATCCGTACCCAAAGATCCCGCCTCTTAAAGTAAAATAAACTTCCGTAAATCTGTCAATTTCTGTCTGATTTGACAGTATAAATTGGTATTCGACAATGGGAGAAAACTCTATTGTTATTAATTTTAAAGAATATTATTGATCTTTGAGACGGACCAAAATAAAAAAAAATGTTAAGGGGTTCGCCTTGTGAATTTTTTGGGGAAAAATTCAACTGCCAACAGGGCGATTCCTAATATCACACGTGTACCTTATATAGTTAGTCGTGCATGATTGACAGTGACAGTCACGAGTTTGGTTCATAAATAATAAGAAACCGATACCAAAGATCCGCTCAAAATTAAATAAACTTCGTAAATCTGTCATATTTCTGTCCGATTTGACATTGAAATTGGGTTATTGACAATGAGATAAACTCCTGGTTAAATAATTTTGTAGAATATATTGATTTTGAGAACGGACCCAAAATTAACAATATTTGCTTTGTGAATTTTTGGCGAAAAATTCAACTGCACAACAGGGCGATTCTACTCTGCATCGTGTACTCTATAGTAGTCGTGATGATTGACAGTGACTAGTTCCCGTTTGGTTCATAATTACGTAAGAAATGCGTTACCCAAATATCCCGCTCAAAGGTACATAAAACTTCCGTAAATCTGTCAATTTCTGTCCGATTTGACAATGAATTGTTATTTGACAATGAGAGAACTCCCTTGTTAATAATTTTGTAGAATATATGATTTTGAGACGGACCCAAAATTAACAAATTTGTTAAGGGTTAGCCTTTGTGAATTTTTTGGCGAAAAATTCAACTGCACAAAAAGGGCGATTCTACTACTGCACACGTGTACTCTATAGTTATCGTGATGATTGACAAATGACAGTTCCGTTTGGTTCATAAATAAGTAAGAAATCCGTACCCAAAGATCCCGCTCAAAGTTAAATAAACTTCCGTAAATCTGTCAATTTCTGTCCCCCATTTGACAAAGAATTGGTTATTTGACAATGAGAGAACTCTTTTGTTAATAATTTAAAGAATATATTGATTTTGAGACGGACCCAAAATTAACAAATTTGTTAAGGGGTTAGCCTTTGTGAATTTTTTGGGGAAAAATTCAACTGCAAACAGGGTGATTCTCAACTGCCTACGTCTACTTTTAAAAATTTGTCGTGTAATTGACAGTGACAGTTCCCGGTTGGTTCATAAATAAGAAGAAATCCGTACCCAAAGATCCGCTCAAAGTTAAAAAAACTTCCCCCTAAATCTGTCCAATTTTTCCGATTTGACACTGAATTGGGTTATTTGACAAGAGAGAAAACCCCTTGTTAATAATTTTTTAGAATATATGATTTTTAGACGGACCCAAATAACAAATTGTTAAGGGGGTTTGCTTTGTGAATTTTTGGGAAAAAATTTAAATGCCAACAGGGCGATTTACTCTGCACTGGTACTCTATAGTTAGTCGTGATGATGACAGGACAGTTCCCCGGGTTTGGTTATAAATAAATAAGAAATCCGTACCCAAAGATCCCGCTCAAAGTTAAATAAAATTTCCCTAATCTGTCAATTTTGTCCGATTTGACAATGAATTGGTTTTGACAATGGGAGAACTTATGTTAATAATTTAAAGAATTTTTTGATTTTGAGACGTAAACAAAATTAAAAAATTTTATAAGGGGTTAGCCCTTTTTGAAAAATTTTTTTGGCGATAAAATTTAACTGCACAACAGGGTGTTCTACAATGCCCACGTGGGATCTATAGTTTTTTGTGATGATTGACAGTGACAGTTCCCGGGTTTTGGGTTCATAATAAGTAAGAAATCCCTACCCAAAAATCCCCCTTAAAGTAAAAAAACTTCCGTAAATCTGTCAAATTTTTGTCTGATTTTACAGTAAATTGGTATTTGACAAAGGGAGAAAAATCTATTCTTAATAATTTAAATAAATATTGATTTTGAGCGGACCCCAAAATTAACAAAATTTTTAAGGTTGCCTTGGAAAAATTTGGGAAAAAATTCAACTGCACAACAGGGCGATCTACTACTGCCACGTTACGTAAGTTAGTCGTGATAAATTTACAGGTAAGTTCCCGGTTTTTTTTTTTAAATAATAAGAAATCCGTACCCAAAAATCCCCCTCAAAGTTAAATAAACTTCCCAAAAATGCAATTCTTCCGATTTGACAATGAATTGGTTTTTTTGACAAGGGGAGAACTCCCTTTTTAAAATTTGTAGAATATATTTTATTTGAGACGGACCCAAAATTTAAAAAAATTTTTTAAGGGGTTTGCCTTTTTGAATTTTTTGGCGAAAAATTCAACGCCAAAAAACAGGGGGTTCTATACTCACAAGTGTTTTCTCTATAGTAGTCGTGATGATTGACTGACAGTTCCGGTTTGGTTCATAAATAAGTAAGAAACCGTACCCCAAAATCCCCCTCAAGTTAAAAAACTTCCCAAATCTGCAATTTCGTCCGATTTTACAATGAATTGGGATTTGACAATGAGAGAACTCTTTGTTAAAAAATTTAAAGAAAATATTGATTTTTTAGAGGACCCAAAAATTTAAAAAATTGTTAAGGGGTTAGCCTTTTTGAATTTTTTTGGGGGAAAAAAATTTAACGCACAAAGGGCGATTTACTACTGCCCCCGTGATCTATAGTTAGTTGTGATGATTGACAGTGACAGTTTCCCCCTTTGGTTTATAAATAAATAAAAATCCGTACCCCAAAAATTCTCTCAAATTTAATAAACTTTCCCTAAATCGCAATTTCTGTCCCATTTTACAATGAATTGGTTATTTGACAATGGGAGAACTTAGTGTTAATAATTAAAAAAATTTTTTGATTTGAGACGGACCCAAAATTAACAAAATTTATAAAGGGGTTACCATTTTTGAATTTTTTGGCAAAAAAATTAACGCACAACAGGGGGGATTCTACTACTGCCCACTTACTTATAGTTGTCGTGATGATTGAAGTGACAGTTCCGGTTTGGTTCATAAATGGTAAGAAATTTTCCCAAAAAGATCCCCCTAAAAATTAAATTAAACTTCCGAAACTTCAAATTTTTGTCCGATTTGACAATGAATTGGTTTTTTGACAATAGGAGAACCATTGTTTAAAAATTTTAAAAAATTTTTTGATTTTTAGATGGACCCAAAATAACAAATTTGAAAGGGTTTTGCCTTTTTGATTTTTTTGGGAAAACATTCAACTGCCACAGGGCGATTCTAAACGCCCCCGTTACTCTAAGGTTTGTCGTGATGATTGACAGTGGGCAGTTTCCCGGGTTTGGGTTTATAAATGAGTAAAAAATTGTACCCCAAAATCCCCCCTTTAAAAATTAAATAAAATTCCCAAATTTTTCAATTTCTTCCCATTTGACAAACATTTGGTTTTTGACAATGGGGGAACCTTTGTTTAAAAATTTTTTAAAAATTTATTGATTTTGAGACGGCCAAAATTCCCAAAATTGATAAGGGGTTTGCCTTTTTGAATTTTTTTGGGGAAAAATTCAAATGCACAAAAAAGGGGATTTACTTCGCCACGTGTCTCTATAGTTAGTTGGATAATTGACAGTGACATTTCCCCGGGTTTTGGGTTTTAAATGAGTAGAAATCCGACCCAAAGTTCCCCCTTAAAAATTTTTTAAACTTCCGTAAATCTGTCAATTTTTGTCCGATTTGACAATGAATTGGTTTTTGACAATGGGAGAACTCTATTGTTAATAATTTTAAAAATAATTGATTTTGAGACGGAAACCCAAAAAAACAAATTGTTTAAGGGGGTTTGCCTTTTTGAAATTTGGGAAAAAAATTAATGCAAACAGGGGATTCAAATGCCACGTCTACTGTATAAATTAGTCGTGATAATTGACTGTGACAGTTCCCGGTTTGGGTTTATAAATAAGTAAAAATCCGTACCCCCAAAAATCCCGCTCAAAGTTAAAAAACTTCCGTAAATCTGTCAATTTCTGTCCGATTTTAATAAAATTGGTTATTTGAAATGAGAGAAAACCTGTTAATAAAATTTTTTAGAATATATTGATTTTGAGACGGTCCCAAAATTTAAAAATTGTTAAGGGGTTAGCCCTTTTTGAAATTTTTTTGGGGAAAAATTTAACTGCACAACGGGCGATTTATACGCACTCGGTACTCTATAGTAAGTCGTGGATTGACAGTGACAGTTCCTTTTTTGGTTATAAATAAGTAAGAAATCCGTACCCAAAAATCCCGCCCAAAGTTAAAAACCCTTTTCCCAAATCTTTCAATTCTGTCCGATTTTACAATGAATTGGTTATTGATAATAGGGGAATCCCTTTTTTAATAATTTTAAAAAATTATGATTTTTAGACGGACCCAAAATTAACAAATTTGATAAGGGGGTTTGCCTTTTTGAATTTTTTGGCATAAAAATTTAACTGCACAACAGGGCGATTTTACACTGCCCAGTCTACTCTAGTTTGTCGTGATGATTGCAGTGGGCAGTTCCCCCGGGTTTGGTTATAAATGGAGAAACCGACCCAAAAATCCCCTTAAAGTTATTTTTAAAATTCCCCTAAATCTGTCAATTCGTCCCATTTTACAAGAATTGCTTATTTGAAAATGGGAGAACTCTATTTTTAATAATGTTAAGAATTTTTTGATTTGAGATGGACCCAAAATTTAAAAAATTTGATAAGGGGTTAGCCTTTTTGAATTTTTGCAAAAAATTTAACTGCCCCAAAAAGGGGGATTCACTACGCCCACGTCTACTTATAGTTAGTCGTGATGATTTACAGTGACAGTTCCCGGTTTGGTTATAAAGAGTAAGAAAAACCCTACCAAAGATCCCGCTTAAAATTTAAAAAAACTTCCCAAATCTGTCAATTTTTGTCCGATTTGACAATGAATGGTTATTTGACAAAGGAGAACTCCCTTGTTAATAATTTTTTAGAATATATTGTTTTTAGACGGACCCCCCAAATTTAAAAAATTTGTTAAGGGGTTAGCCTTTGTGAATTTTTTTTGGCGAAAAATTTAAATGAAACAGGGCGATTCTATATGCACACGGTACTCTATAGTTAGTCGTGATGATTGACAGGACAGTTCCGGTTTTGGTTTATAAATAAGTAAGAAAAACCGCCCAAAAATCCGCTAAATAAATAAAATTCCGAAATCTGTCAATTTCTCCGATTTGACAATAATTGGTTTTTTGACAATGGGAGAAAACCCCTTTTTAATAATTTTTAGAATAATGATTTTTAGAAGGACCCAAAATTTTAAAAAATTGTTAAGGGGTTGCCTTTTAATTTTTTGGGGAAAAAATTCAAAGCACAACAGGGCGATTACTACTGCCCCGTGTACTCTATAGTTTGTTTTGATGATTGACAGTGACAGTTCCGGTTTGGTTTATAATAGTAAGAAATCCTACCCAAATATTCCTCTCAAATTTAAATAAACTTAAGTTAAATTGTAAATTCTGTCCCATTTGACATGAAGTTGTTATTTGACAATGGTAGAACTCTATTTATAAATTTAAAAAAATTTATTTATTTTTAGACGGACCAAAAATTAACAAATTTGATAAGGGTTAGCCTTTGTGAATTTTTGGAAAAAAAATTCAAATGTCACAGGGCGATTCTATATAGTTAGCGTGATGATTGACAGTACAGTTCCCGTTTGGTTATAAATGAGTAAGAAATCCGTACCAAAGATCCGCTTAAGTAAAATAAACTTCCGTAAATCGGCAATTTCGTCTGATTTGACAGTTTAATTGGTTATTCGAAATGGAGAACTTTTTGTTTTTAATTTAAAGAAATATGATTTTGAGAAAGGACCCAAAAATTTAAAAAATTTGTTAAGGGGTTAGCCTTTTTGAATTTTTTTGGGGAAAATTCAACTGGGACAAAAGGGCGATTCTACTATGCCCACGTGACCTATAGTTAGTTGTGATGATTACAGGGACGTTCCTTTGGTTGGTTCATAAATAGTAAGAAAAACCGTATCCAAATATTTCCCCTCAAATTTAATAACTTCGTAATCGTCAATTTCTTCCGATTGACAGAATTGGTTATTGAAATGGGAAGAAACTCTATTGTTATAATTTTTAAAAAATTGATTGATTTTGAGAGGACCAAAAATTAACAATTTGATAATATAATAATTTGTTTTTAATAATTTATAATATTTGATGATAGATTGATAGTTGAATTTTTGGAAAAAAATTCAACTGCACAACGGGCATTCTATACTGCCTTTTCGTTACTCTATAGTTGTCGTGATGATTGGGCAGTGACAGTTTTCCCCTTTGGTTTCTAAATGAGTAAGAAATCGTACAAAGATCCCGCTTAAAGTTATTAAACTTTCCCTAATCTGTCAATTTCTGTCCCAATTTGACAATGAATTGCTTATTTGACAATGGGAGAATCCCTTGTTAATAATTTTGTAGAATATATGGGTTTTGAGACGGACCCCAAATAAACAAAATTTTTTAAGGGGTTAGCGTTGTGAATTTTTTCGAAAAATCAAAATGCAACAGGGCGATTTACTATTGCACACGGGTACTCTTTAGTTAGTCGTGTGATTTACATTTACGTTCCGGTTTGGTTCATAATAATAAAAAACGTACCCCAAGATCCCGCTTAAAGTAAAAGAAACTTCCGTAAATCTGTCAATTTCTGTCGATTTGACAGTAAATTGTTATTGACAATGGGGGAAACTTATTGTTAATAATTTTAAAGAATATATTGATTTTGAGACGGACCCAAAAATAACAAATTTGGTTTTAAGGGGTTTGCCTTTGTGAATTTTTTTGGGGAAAAATTCAACTGCACAACAAGGGCCGATTCTACTATTTCCACGTGACTTTTAGTTAGTTGTGATATTTACAGTGACAGTTCCCGTTTGGTCATAATAAGTACGAACCGTAATCCAAATATTTTCCCCTCAAATTTAAATAAACTTTCCGTAAATCTGTCAATTTCTGTCCGATTGACAATGAATTGGTTATTGACAAAGGGAGAATCTATGTAATAATTTAAAAGATTTATTGATTTTGAAAACGGACCAAAAATTAACAAATTGATAAGGGGTTAGCCTTGTGAATTTTTGGAAAAAAATTCAACTGCCAAAAAGGGCGATTTCTAATATGCTTACGTCTACTCATAGTTAGTCGTGATGATTGACAGTGACAGTTCCGGTTGGTTCATAAATGAGTAAAATCCGACCAAAGATCCCGCTTAAAGTAAATAAAACTTCCGTAAATCTGTCAATTTCTGTCCATTTGAAATGAATTTGGGTTTTTTGACAAAGGGAGAACTCTATTGGGTTTATAAATTTTAAAGAATTTTTGATTTTGAGATGGACCCAAAATTAACAAAATTTTATAAGGGTAAGCCTTTGTGAATTTTTGGCAAAAAAATTTAAATCACAAAAGGGCGATTCACTACTGCCCGTTACTCTATAGTTAGTGTGATGATTGACAGTGACAGTTCCGGTTTTTGGCATAAAGAGTAAGAAATCCGTACCCCCAAAAACCCGCTTTAAAATTAAAAAACTTAATAAAAATGATTTTTAGGGCGGCCAAAATTAACAAATTTTTTAAGGGGTTAGCCTTTGTGAATTTTTTGGGGAAAAAAATTTAACTGCACAACAGGGCGATTTACTATGCCCCCCGTCACCCATAGTAAATTGTGATGATTGACAGTGACAGTTCCCGGTTTGGTTCAAAAATAAGTAAAAAATCCGACCCAAATATTCCTCTCAAAATTTTAAAAAAACTTTCCCTAATCGTAAATTTCTGTCGATTTTTCAAAAAATTGGGTTTTTTGACAAAGGGAGAACTCAGTGTTTATAATTTAAAAGAAAATTTTTTGATTTTTAGACGGACCCAAAATTAACAAATTTGATGCCCTTTTTGAATTTTTTGGCAAAAAAAATTTAAAATGCACAACAGGGCGATTCTACTACTGCCCACGTTACTCTATAGTTGTCGGAGATTGACAGTGACGTTTCCCCCGGGTTTGGGATTATAAAAAAACCGTACCCAAAGATCCCCTTAAAAAAAATAAACTTCCGAAAAACTGTCTTTCTGTCCGATTGACAAGAATTGGTTATTTGACAATGGGGG
>JAMZAV010004030.1:0-168652 GCA_024449915.1 Sweltsa coloradensis
AATATTGGTGAAGATTGGTGGAGGTGCCAGTCTTATTTAAAATACATATTGGTGAAGGTGCAAGTCTAATTCAAAATAAATATTGGTGGAGGTGCCGGTCTAATTTAAAATACATATTAATGTAAGTGCCGGTCAAATTTAATATATATATATATATGAGTGGAGGTGCCGGTCTAATTTTAAAATACATATTGGTGGATTTGCCAACCGAATTTAAAATAAATATTGGTGGAGGTGCCGGTCCAATTAAAAATACATATTGGGGGAGGTGCCAAACTTATTAAAAAACGTGCCGATCAAATTTAAATTACATGTTGGTAGAAATGCCGGTCCAACTTCAAAAACATATTGGTGGTGGTGCCGGTCCAATTTAAAATTCGTATAAGTGGAAGTGTCGGTCCAATTTAAAATACATATTAGTGGAAGTGCCGGTCCAATTTAAAATACATATTGGTAGATTCGCCAAACAAATTTAAAATACATTTTGGTGAAGGTGCCAGTCCAATTTAAATACATATTGGTGGAGGTGCCGGTCTAGGAGTTACAAAATTGATTGGTGGAGATGCCGATCCAGGATTTACAAAATTAATTGGTGTAGGTGAGGTCCAAGATTAAAATTACTTCTTAGTGCAGGTGCCGGTACAGGATTTAAATAACTTTTTGGTGGTGCTGCTAGTCCACATTTCACAGAACTTATTGGTGGAGGTGCCGGTCCTGGTTTCACATAACTTATTTGATGTGCCGCTCCAGGATTTGTCTACAGTATTGGTGCAGGAGCCAGTCCAGAATTCACATACCTTATTGGTGGAGGCGCCGTTCCAGGACTTACCTACAGTATTGGTGGAGGAGCCAGTCCAGAATTCACATACCTTATTGGTGGTGCTGGTCTAGGGTCTACCTACAGTATGGTGGAGGTGCCAGTTCGGATTCATATGTACCTCTTTGGTGGACGATGCCGGTACAGGATTCACATAACTAATTGGTGGTGGTGCCGGTTTAGGATTTACCTACAGTATTGTTGAAAGTGTTAGTCCAGAATTCACATACCTTATTGGTGGTGGTGCCGGTTTAGGATTTACCATTTGAGGAGGTGCCGGTCCAGAATTCATGTAACTAATTGGTGGTGGTGCCGGTTTAGGATTCACATACCTTATTGGTGGAGGTGCCGGTCCAGAATTCACATAGCTTAATGGTGGAAGTGCCGGACCAGGATTCACATACCTTATTGGTGGAGGTGCCGGTCCAGGATTCACATATCGTATTGGTGGAGGTGCTGGTCGAGGATTTACATAAGTTATTGGTGGAGGTGCCAGTTCACGATTTATATACCTTATTGAGAGGTGCCCGTTCAGACAATTTTTAATTTATAGCCCATGCCTATATTATTTTGATATGCCATTGAAATAGAAATCCAGACAGTAGAAAATGAATTAGGAGAAAGTAATAATGTATGGCAGAGTTGCCGTTTTTACGGATTTTATCCGTTTTACGGATTTTGAGGGTGCAAAACGGATACACGGATTTTAGTCCAATTTACGGATTTAAAAAAAAAAAAAAAAAAGTTTTACGCCGCTTTTAACTAGGGCTGGTCAAAAAATCTATATTTCAATCCGATATTGATAAGTGGGAATATTTTTTCGATGTATAAATATCAAAATTTACACAAAAATGCAAAATTTCGAAATTTTGGTGGAGGTGCCGGGTAGGTAGTCTAATTAAATTAACCTGGCTGGTGCATATGGTGGAGGTGCCGGGTCATAAAACGCGGTTGTGAGATCGTAAAAAATGCATTTATGGTGATACCGTATCATTCTATCAACCCTATTTGGCCTCGAATCATTTTTTTTTGCCGATTGATTCGGGGCCTACAGGTTGGCTTGGTCGCTTTGATTTACTGTCCCCCACTGAAATCAGTTATATAACTGAGTGGGTAGACTCTTTATACAGTTTTTAAAAATTTATTTATTAGAAATAGGCCTACCTACTCTGTAAAAAAATTATATATTCAATTTTTTTTACAACAATTACATTATGATATATCGATATCGTATCGAAATTGATACATTTAGGCATTTTAAGGATTTTTAAGGATTTTTGTGTTTCATTTAAGGATTTTCTAAGGATTTTTGATCTATTTAAAAAGGATTTTTTATTTTTTCTTGGTAGCAACCCTGATGTATGGCCCAGGTCCCACATCGCCATAAGGAATCAAAATAGCCGTAAGGGGATAGGTCTTGTGTATGTTAAATCAATTTTAAGTTTAGTTGCAAGAAATTGTTCTAAGAGTTTATAACAAAAACAGAGTCCTCATGACAGACCAATAAAAATATTCCTAACCAATCAAGAGTCTTTAATTAATTGTTACAATAATAATTCATTCAAATATTTAAAGAAATTAAGGCAAAATAAAAAGGATTTTTATAAGGTTTAATCTTTAAATTAAAGCGGGATTACTGCGCCATGAACGTAATGGGAACTAAAATGCCTCTTACTTGTAGTGAGGTAGGCGTCGGGCAGCTGACTGGACCAGCGAGGCGCGTACATGGGTTTCAGGTTGGGGAACAGCTGCGCCTTGTTGATGATGTTGAGAGAGGGCGGTGGCTGGATGCTCCGACCGTTGAGCCGAGGGGAGGAGAGACGGCTTCCGTTCAGTACGGCCGGATCCTCGCAGATGTTGGGCAGGTAGGACGGAGCCACAGCAGACACTCCTAAACCATTATACACTTGTGAATTAGTAGACAATTTTACTTTAAAATTGTTTAAATTTAATTTTAAATTTTCACCCTTAGACGGGATTTGAATCAATGTTCTCATAGAACCATGCATAACGGACCTGCACCCTAATCGTCTGTGCCACCGGGGTCGACAATGTAACAATAATTGTAATATATACACTGATAAGCGACAACTGCATGATATCCTTTCATTTCTAGACAACCCAAGTACTAAATTTTAGAATCTTTATAGAGTAAAAATAAGTGGTCCAAAAGACTTTTAGTATAAAGTATAAACCCTTGCACTCCGCATTGAAGCCTGATTTGCTAGAGCTTGTCCAACAATGTAAAAGATATATTACCTTATATTGGCGCATCTATATACCATGCGCAAGGAGAAAGGGAGTTAACATTCTACACGAAATATGCTTGGGTGTGTGGCGAACTATGTTTACCGGCAGTCATTGCAGTCCGCCACAAACCCAAGCATATGGCATTTAGCGCATGAACTCCCATTCCACTACTTATGCCTTGCAATGGAGTGGCATGCACAGTTAATTCTGGAAAAGGTCTATCAAACCTGTGTAAGGACCACCGCTAGACTTACCGTGGTCCCGAGTTCTCCTCCGAGCGGTGTTCGACTCGTCATCGTCGCTGCTGTGACTCGAGGCCAACTCGAGACTCCGTCCGTCCACCGAGACCTCAGAGTCCGAGTCCGAGTCGTGACGTTCTCTCCGAGGGACGCTCTCCTCGGACACTGAATTACGAGCATGGAAGACGTAAGAGGTGTAAACAAAAATAATGTTGGTAGGGACTGGCAAGTACATCACTTATGAACATCAAAACCTCAGGGTAAAATCAATATTGTATTATACTAGGCCTATAGTAAACATTTTGAAGAATTTTTTTTTCTGGTGTTTAAACAAAAATTAACGAGAAACAAGAATGTAAGCTATTCTTTTAATTTAATTTATAACTTTAGAAAAAAATCAGATAAAAGTGGGAGAAGGGCTTGGCCCGATGGGTCTGTAACCACATCATGTAACCGACGTCGCACTTTAATAATTAAATTATTATTTATTATTTATCCTGTTTAACTAGAGTAGGATTCAGCCTAGATTGAACGACCTTCAAAGTTGCATTTGTTTAAATCGGCATAACCAACACAGGAAAAATAAAATTGCTAGCATCATTTTTTACTCCGTGCGCTGCCTGCGTGTGGCGAGGTGACGAACTAGGCGTATGTCAACAGACCATTCCAAACGTTGGAGGTTATCCCTTCATTAGGATACTGTCATTGCGTGTTAGTTTTGTCACTGAGTTGTTTTGGATATTAAAATTCGCTGTCTTATTTTATTATTTTATTTTCATCAACACAATTCTATTTGCATAAAAATTAAAACTTGGCCCTAGGGCAAGGATACTATTATACACTTTGTTCTAGCCTAGCCTAGGCCAAGGCCAGAGCCAGGGGGGGGCAAAAGCCTAGGCCTAGCTTCATATGCAGCCTAGGCTAGCTAGGTCTAGTCCTACATTGATAAAACAGGAAATTCTTGTGATATGTGTTCAATCTCAAAGGTTCATTTGGGGAAACTATGCCTAGCCTAGGGTAGCATCGGCCCAACCCAGGTAGTGTAGCCTAGGCCTAGGCCTAGTATTTATAGCCCTAGCCCCCCCCGCCCAAAGGAATATTTAAAAAAAGCCTTAGGTCTATAACCGTCGTCTTGTACGTATTTACTGTTTAGGTACCTAGGCCCTACCTAATTGGTTGACTTACAAGACTGCTTTTTCCCCCCGGGCCCTATTAGTGCATGGCTTAGTGGCAAGACCTACTTTACTTCAAAATAAGACAATTGATTGACCTACTCATTTAATCAATACTTAGGCTAGGCCTACATAACATTAAAATATTTTTAATTAATAATTAGTCAAGCCCAGAACTCAGAAGAGCAACCAAGTAAAGAAATTAGTCAGAAACAAGATTAAAGTGCAGACGACGTAGGCTAGGGCCTATCTGTGCTGTGCAGACGACAGGCCTTTAGTAATAATTTAGCTGATTGTAAGAAAGTGGTATTGGGAAGATCGCTCATTGGTCAATAAAATAAAATCATTGTTGTCAACTGTGAAAACCAATGACGTAATATAAGCTAAGCGCTAGACACACAGTATGGCCGTGGGGAGCGTGGATGTTGGAGCCATCATGATCAGGGAAAACCCACCGCCGCCTTAATGTATCGTACCTTTAAATTTAGCAGCCTTTGTGTTAACAAGCGGTGAAAAACCCAAAAACCACAAGATGGCGATTTCTCGGTATTATTGAAGAAAAACAGTTTTTCTTCCGCAAATCTCTCAGTTACTCCAATTTCCGAATAAAGCAATTCAAGTTTGTGGACTATTATACTATTGTTTATCTGCATTAGGCTTTGAGTAATTAAAACAAGTTATTTGTGCGGGATGTGTGTCTGAACTAGGTCGTGCAGGTCTAGGGTTGCCTAGGAGAGGCCTAGGGCTTGTCAAACGTGTTATGTTAGCATTAATTGAATGTAGTCCTATAGCCTAATGGAACTTTAGGCCTACACTGTTGTATTATAAATAATTTTCTACATCTGGGCCTAGGCCCGGGACGGTTTCTGATTTGTTTTATGAGAGTTATGACAACTTTTCTCGTTTTACACATAGACGCAAAATTTAAAATGTCCGCCATCTGTTTACGTATTTTCTTATACCTTGTCGATTAAATAATCCACTGCATCTTAGTTCATTCAACTAGATGAAGTATCTATGTTGCAGTGAAATGATTTTTCCCTGATCATGATGGCTTTCTAACGTCCATGCTAGCGCTCGGTTGGAAGGATAGGAGACTGAGCGTCTAGCGCTTTGCTACGCAAAGCTTATATTACGTCATTGGTGAAAAACGGATAATGACTTGACATTTGTATGTTATTTATTACTTTCAATGAATTTGATCATCCAGATTACATTAAATTAATCTTGTAAACAATAATTTAGTATTTTTATTTAATAATGCACCGTGTATAATTCATTAATTATTTTAAAAGTACATTTTCAATTATACCTCCAATTTTGTTCTAGTGGTTCACATGAAAAAATGGCCGCCGAACAGTGTCAAAAGGTCATTCAAAGTTGTGTGATTCCTACTCTAATCAGATACCTATTGATTCTATTTATCTTCTTTATTATTATTTTTTATTAATTTTACATTTCTAATGATCGATTTCCTCTTATCAAATTAAAATTTATATTCTTGATAAATCAAAAGTACATAATACGGCAACCCTAATATTTACTAATGATTTGTAGTATGAACTAAATTTACGCTTTCGTAGAAAACTTCCGATTCAATTTTTTAAAATTAAAAAAAAAATTCAATTTGAAAAATTGAACCTATATTTTTAAATAGTTAATACGGTATTACGTTACCTTCCCTGTGCCTGGTGAGCCTGTGCGTGTACGACGGCTGGTCGCTGGTGTAGTTGCTGGTGCTGGTGGATGTGTGGCGTAGTTGGGTGTCGGACCGATAGGGCGAGCTGCCCGTCTTGGTGGTGGAGCGAGAGGTGGTGGAGGAGGTGGAGATGCCCATGTGGCGGGTGCGCGTGGGGTCCAGGCCGCCCCCAGAGTGGTAGGCCAGGGCCGACCGCTGGACACAGCGTTAGTTAAGATTACATGTTCAGTAGGAGGAAAGTATTAACTTGTCATGAAGTAAATAAAAGTGAGCCAAAATACTATACGTATCGGAAATAGATACACCCTAAGTGGCATTATGTTGTTCCCGTATATATGAGTGAAAAGAAATATTATTTAATTTTTTTTTTTAAAGCCAAAAGTTATTATGAATTTAATTTAAAGAAATAGTGGGGGAGCATAGGGTAAGAAAACATGCTTCCGTGGCAGCTTAGGTGAAAGAGCTATGTATGTGGTATCAATCGATTCGTATTGATCCATAGATAAACAATTTCGATGGTGCGAGTCTTGATTTTTTGGCTGAGACCGGCCATATCTAAAACAAGATGGCCGCCGCTTTCGAGTTTTAAACTAGCGTATCTTCGTTAAATATTTGACCGATTTCAATTTCAAAGGTACCATTCGAAAGGTAAATGAGAGAAATTTAAATAAATTTTTTACAAATTTTTCACGAAAATCCAATATGTTTGAGGTTATGTTACAAAAACCTTAACGTTACTTTACACTTTCTTGTTATGGAACGATATTTACTAGGTAAAAAGGTTTTACATTTTCTCAAGTTGCATTTTTGGTGGATTATTTATTTGTGTTTTTAATGAATCCATGCATTTAATTTTCTGACAATTATAGCCTGAGTTTATTTAATTGAAGCGATGGCATGTGTAGATGAATATATGCTACTACTGTGTGATCTTTATGTTTCATTACATTTTGTCGAGACACAATTGGTGAAACAATTCGATATTTGGTATCAATCGATTCGTTATGAACCGAACTTAAAACAATTTTGATTAAGTAAATTTCGATTTTTTTACTGAGACCTTCCCTGGGCAAAAACAAGATTGCGGCCGTCATTGAACATTTAACTAAAATATCTTTGAAAGTATTTCGCCGATTTCAATTGTTAAGGTACCGTTCAAAAAGTAATAAAAAGAACTACAAACGATATACCAACAATTTTCCAGAAAGTTTAATTTTTTTGAGGTTATGTTTGGTTTGAATTTTTAGTAATTTTAACGTTTTTTTCAGAGCTCAACAGGTGAAACAACTATGTATGGGGTATCAATCGATTCGTTATGAACCGTGATTTAACAATTTTGATGGGAAAAAATGTCGATTTTTACTGAGCCCTTCCCATGGCAAAAAACAAGATGGCCGCCGCCCAAAGAACCTTTTGACTTCGCATATCATTTAAAGTATATACCCGATTTTTAATTCACGTATACCGTTGAAAAGGTAATTAAATGACAAATAACTATATATTTACCATTTTGTTGAAACTTTACTATTTAGTGAGATTATGTTACAAAAACTTAAATTAAATTTACCACACATCGTCATCGTTATGGATCTTATGGCGCATATATCTACATGACCAAAACGGTTTTTGGATATGTTTGGCTTGTTTATCCGTAGCATATCTCTTTATGTATTCCAAGGTCTTACACAATCAAAAATTAGAGAGTTAAATATAATTCTAGATACTCAACATAAAAAGAATGAACCTATTGACATAATATGTATATCAGAACACTGGAAAACAAATGATGAAATAACTAGTATTACAATTGAAAATTATACCTTGGTTTCTTGTTACTGTAGAAAAACTCATAACACGGGGGAGTAGCAATCTTGTTAGCCATAAATGGATTCAATATGCTGTATCTAAATCAAGTATCACTCAACACAGTACTGAACTTGATTTTGAATGTGCTTGTATTGAACTAAAATACAATTAAATAAATGCAAAACATGTAATATTATGGTAGTAGCCATCTACAGATCCCCAACTGGAAACAAATTCAACACTTTTTAGATAAAACTGAACGTATTTTAACTAAATTACAAAAACAAATAAACAATTAGTAGTACTAGGAGACTTCAATGTGAATGTCTCAGCTGATAGTAAAGACCCTAATAAAGAAATGCTAGCTAATCTTCTTGACTCTTATAACATGATGCTCACCATAAAAGATACAACTAGAATTGATCCACGGTGGCAAACTTCAACGATCATTGATAATATAGCACTGACACTACATTACCATTTAACTCCCGAGTAATTGACTTTGAATTGCTGACCACTATGCCCAAGAAATTGCAATACAGTATAATTATTATCAGCTACCTATACCAACCAAAATTATACGTGTTGTAAATGAGAACTCTTTAAATAATCTAGCTGAAAGCTTAGAAGGAGAAAATTGGGAATGTGTAACAGTTTCAGAGACAGCAGATGATAAATATGATGCATTTTCAAATAAATTACTTACTATTTTAATAAAAATTGCCCACTAAAACAAATACAAAATAAACCATCCTACAAATTGCAAAAATTGGATAACTAACGGTATTAAAGTCTCAAGTGCTAATAAAAGGAGCCTTTATACATTAACTCACAGTTCCCAAATGTGCCATTCCTAAAAACATATATAAAATCATATTTAAAAATTTACAAAAGAGATCTTAAAAATGCAAAAAGTAACCAAATAAGAGAAACCATATCAACTTCAGACAATAAGTCAAATAAATTTGGAAAATAATAAATGAAGAATAAATCGTAAGCCAAAAAAGCCTAATGATAATATAACTCTTCGCAATAATAATACATTAATTAAAGATCCCAACGTAGTAGCCACAACATTGAATAAATATTTTACGAGTGAAGCATCTTACTCTGACAAATAATATAAGTACCAGAAATTATCCAAATAATCCAAATCATAATTTCCAAACTTACTTATCAAAGTCAAACAAAAGCCCAATTAACTCCCTATATTTGTATGAAACAAACCTTTAAAGAAATAAAAGATATTGTACTTAAATTAAAGCCAAAGCACTCTGCAGGTATTGATGATTTGTCGATTATAGTTATAAAAAACTGTATAAATGAACTAGCTGAACCTTTATCCGACATTTTCAATACTTGCTTTGAAGATGGTGTCTTTCCCAAGGCATTAAAAATATCCAAAATTATACCAATATTTAAAAAAGGAAGTAAACTCATTGCAAGTAACTATAGACCTATATCCATCCTTCCAGCTGCCTCAAAAATATTAGAAACTTTGATATTCAATCGAATGATCGCATTCTTCGATGAAAATAATATCATAACAGAGAGACAAAATGGCTTTAGACGAGGCAAATCAACAAGTGACACAATTAGTAGATTTCTAAAAAACTATTGTTGAAGCAGTCGACTCAAACATACCAACATTGGGCATATTTTGTGATCTAACAAAAGCGTTTGATTGTGTTGATCACAAAATACTGCTGGACAAGTTAGAGTACTATGGTATACGTGGGAATGCATTGAATTGAAACTCTTAACATCTTACCTGACCGACCGACTACAATGCGTAGTTACTGACTGATCTTAAGAACAACAAATTTACAAACATTAAATCAGAATTTGAAAAGGTTATTTGTGGAGTTCCACAAGGATCGATCCTTGGGCCCCTATTCTTCATTATCTTTATTAACGACCTACCTGACAATATTGATGATGCCGAGTTGTTTGCTGATGACTTTACTACTAGCGTAACGGCTGCGAATACAGTTTTACTCAAAGAAAAAGGGAGAAAAAAGACTTACTGAGTCTATTGAATGGTTTACAATGAACAAACTATTGCTTAATTCTCTAAAAACTAACTTATCCATTCCATTCAATTCAAAAAAAGAAATCACTAAACTTCATTCATTGCCTAGCAAATTTAAATGACAAATCAGTTGTAAACTCAGTTGAACAAACAAACTTTCTAGGTCTAACAATAGATAAAAACTTAACATGGCATGCTCACTTAAGATACTGATAAAAAAACTCAGCTCTGCTTGTTTTGCAATTAAAAGCATCAAACATATAAGCAATGTATCAACTGCTAAAGTATGCTACTTTTCTCTATTTGAATCACATCTAAGATATGGGATAGAATTTTGGGGAATGTCAACTCACATTGATAAAGTTTTCATTGTACAAAAACGAGCAATTAGAGCATTATATTCCCTTGGGCAAATGGAGCATTGTAAACCTTACTTTATTGCTCTGAACATTCTTACAGTTCCATGTCTTTACATTCTTAAATCAGTCTTAAGCATTAAGAAAAACATCCAAATCCTTGCAGTTAATGCGAATGTACATACTCACAACACAAGGCAAAAACATGATCTCCATCTTAGCCAATGTTCTACAAACCTTGGCCAGAAAAACTCTGATTATATAAATAAAATTCTCTACAACCTTGTTCCAAAAAGAAATCAAAGATATACCTCAATATATTAAATTTAAAAATGAGCTGACAAAATTTTTATTACAAAAAGCTTACTACAGTGTAAATGACTTTATCACATCAACTGACCTACCATAATTTTCAATCAGTTGGTTGTTAAAATGTTACAATATTTGAAATTTGGAAATTAATGTTCTTATTCATTTCTCTTTATCCAAGTTAATTAAAAATGTAATATTGTAAACTTGCACTGTATCATTGGCTTTTGGTAGTTAGCCTATATATTACCTAATATGAGAGACAATGTAATGAAAGATGATTATTTGTTAGTGTAGTGTATTTTGTATTATTAGTAGTGTATTTTGTTATTAGTAGATGTACTGTATGTATAGTATTTATACATATACTAGTTTAATAATTGTGTACAACTAAAATGGACTACACGGTGAAAACTGTTGAAACCTGTAACTATTGTTATTTGTTGTTGTCCAAAATAAATTGAAAAAAAAAAAAATGAGTCCTTACATTTTATGTTCCGACAAATACATCCCGAGATAATGTATTTGAAGCGACGGCATGTGTAAATGAATAATATACTATGCATCGAGTATTTGATCTTGATGTTTGAAACACATTTCGTCCAGGCGCAATAATTGATTAAAGAATTATGTATCTGGTATCAATCGATTCGTTATGAAACGTACTTTAACAATTTTGATGAGGTACCCGTCGCAAAAAACAAGATGGCCGCCGAAAAAAAACTTTGTAAGTTATATATTTTCTAAGGTAATTGACAGACCAATTTCAAAGGTACCGTTGGAAAGGTAACTTAAGTAGCAAAAAAAACTTGCTATTTTCACGAAACTTAAATATTTACTGAGGTTATCATGTTGTAGGAAACTAGACCTGTTATGTTGGTCCATAAACATAATTAAAAAAAGTTCCTCCTCGGAATTGAACCCGGGACAGCTGGAACAGTTAATTGCCATTGTCTAATTCAATTCACTCTTATACCACTAAAAATTTTTTATTTTAAAAGGGCTTTGGCAAAATTTTTGTGAAATCATTGGGGCCCTTTTGGTTTAAATTTTTGTTTTTTTTTAAAAAGGGCCCGGTTTGGGCGGGAGGAAAAAAAAAACGTTTTTGCAATTTTGGGGCCAAAAATTTTAAATTTGAGGGTAAAGCAAAATTTTTGGTAATTTTTTTTTTTTTTTTTTTTTTTTTTTTTTTTTTTTTTTTTTTTTTTTTAAAAAAAAAAAAAAAAAAAAAAAAAAAAAAAAAAAAAAAAAAAAAAAAAAAAAAAAAAAAAAAAAAAAAAAAAAGTTTTTGTTAAAAAAATGAAGGAATTTTGAATTTTAAAGGGTTTAAAAAATTAAAATTATATGAAGGAAAGAAGTTGTTTTAAATTAGGGATTTTTTCGCGCAATCTTTTTAAAATTAAATTTTAAAAGTGTAGCAACAAAATGGAAAAAGGGTTGTGGGGGGTCCATTTTGGAAAACCCTTGAACTTTTAAAAATTTTTGTTTGAAAAAAAATTTGGAAAAAAATAAAAAATTCTTTTTAAACAAAACATAAAACACCGAAAAGAAAAGAAGGGAAGGTTTTAAAAGAATAAAAACAATCCCCCTCGGGGTTTTTTGGTTGTTTTGAAACCTTTTGTGGAAAATTTGGGGGGTAGAGGGCCAATGAAGGAAAATGTTTAACTTTCAAAAAACAATTTTTTAAGCTTTTTTTGAAAGTTTTTGGGGGCCCCGCCCCTTGAGGGCCTTTTGAATTTGTTTTTTTCTTTTTGAAAACCCAAATTTTTTGGGCCTTTGGGAAGAATCTTTGTAGAAAAAATTTTTTCAAAAAAAATTTTTCAAAAAATTAAAAATTTTTTCATTAATCTTGTTGGGGGAAACTATGACCTGTTATTTGGTACCCCTAAAAAAAAAAAAGGCCCCTGGGTTTTGGGGGAGGGGGGTGGAAAATTAGAATTAGAAAACCAACCCGGGTTCTAACCTTTTTTCAATTTGAAAATTCCAGGCGTTAACCACGGAGCTACCCCAAAAAACCCGGGTTTTGCCGGGGGTATCAAATTTTAGTGGGAAAGGAATTTTTAAATTTTATGCAAAAGGGTTTTTCCAAAATAAAAATTAAAAGTTCCTACAACAAAAAACCCTCGGAAAAATTTTAAAATTTCAGTAAAAAAGCCAATTTTAATTTTTTCTATTTAATTTAAAAGGAACCAAAATTGGAAAATTCTTTCCTTAAACAAAAAAAAAAACCCCAAAGTTTTTTTTTTCAGGAGGCCATTTGTTTTTTTAAACCGGAAAAATTTCATTAAAAAAAAAAAAAGGGGTAAAACATAAGGAAATGATTGGAAAAACCGGGAACAAATTAGGTTTAAAATTATTTGCGCCGGGGGCCGAATGGGGTTTCAAAAACTTTCCGGACAAATACCCCGGGGGGCAAATTTTTTTCATTTAAAATTTTTGGGCTGGGCTTTCTTTAATTATTCGGGATTATTGTCGGCCCCATAAAGTTGGGTAGGGAAATAAAATGAAAAAAGGGGAATTAAAAACCCCCGGGTTTAAAAACGAAAAATTCCCAAAAACCGTTTTGGGCCCGGGTTGATTTTATGGCTTTTTTAAATTTTTCCAAAAGTGACCCAGGGGGTTAAAAATTTAAGGGTTTTTGAACTTAACCTCAAAATTTTTTAAAAATTTTCAAAAAATTTGGGAAGTTTAAAATTTTTTTTAAAAAAAAAAAAAATTTAAATTACCTTTTAAGGGGTTACGTTAAAAAAAATTGGGGTATTTACCTTTAAAAATACAATTAAAAAAGGGGGTTTTTTTTTGGCCCCGGGCGGGGGGCCTAAAAATTTTTTTTGTTTTCATGGGGGGGTCAGTTAAAAAAAATTTTTTAAATTTTTCCCTAAAATTTTTTTAAAAATTCACGTTCAAAAACCGAATGATTTTTTTTAACCAGGCCCCCAAAAACTTTATTTTTTCATGTTTTTGGAGCCTAAAAAACGTTAAAATACTAAAATTTTAAAAACCAAAAAAAACCTAAAAAAAATTTTAAAAACCTTTTCGGGAAAATTGATGGTAATTTTTGAAGTCTTTTTTTTTTTAATTTTAAGGTTTTTTGGAAACCCAAATACTTTCAAAGTTTTTTAATTTTAAAAAAGGGTTAAATAAAGGGTTTATTTTTTTTTCCCAAAGGGAAGGGGGTAATTAAAAAAATCGAAATTTACTTTTAAAATTTTTTAAGGGGTTCCCTAAAATTGAGGGGGCCCCTTTTAAAATTTTTTTCCCAAATGGGGGGCCGTAAAAAAATAAAACCTAAAGGAATACACGGTTTTTTTAAAAATTTTACCCCAAAATACATATTGCCCATCGCTTAAATTAAAAAATTTCAAAAAAATAATTTCAAAAAAATTTTTAAAATTGAGGGAAATTTTTTCTTTTCAAAAACAACAAATAAATAATCCCCCAAAAAATAATTTTAGAAAATTTTAAAACTTTTCCTAGGTTTTTCCTTTCCATAACGGAGAAAATGAAATTTAAAAAATTTTTTTAAAAGGGTTTTTGAAACTTTAACCAAAAATATTGGAATTTTCTTTGAAAATTTGAAACTTTTAAAAAAATTAAATTTCTCTCATTTTCCTTTCAATTTAAAATAAATGGAAATTTGTCAAAAATTTTTAAAATCCTGTTTTAAAAAACCAAAAAACCAGGCGGCCCATTTTGGGTTTTAAAAATTTTGGCCCGGTTTTTCCTCAGAAAAAAAATAAAGGGGGAACTTACCTCGAAAATTTATTTTTGGAAAATTTTAAAAAACATTTTTTTAACCATCTTTTAGCCTTCCCGTTTCGGAAAAAGGGAAATACCCTAGTTTAAAAAAAAAAAAATTCTAAGGGGGAGGGGGGGTTTTTTTAATTTGGGGGGGGGGGGGGGGGTTTCAGTTTTTAAAAACAAATTTAGAAAAAATTTTAAATTTTGAAAAAATACGAACTTTTATTTTTTACAAAAACCCTTTTTCCCTTTTAAAAAATTTGCTTTTCCCCCAAACCAAAGATGGTTTTTATTTTTTAATTTTTTGGGAAATTTTAAAATTTCGAAAACAATTTTAAAGAAAATTCAAAAATTTGAAAAAAAGCAAATTTAAAATTTTATTCCCCAATAATTTTTTCGGGGGGGGGGGGGGAAAAAAATGCCAATTCATAACCCAAAAAAAAAAAAAAAAGAAAAAAGGTTGGGTTTTTTACCCCCTTTTTTAACCCCCCAAAAAGAATCAAAGGAACTATTTTTGTAAATTTTTTAGGCTTTTCAAACAGGGAACATAAGGGAAGGGTACTAGGAGGGGTTTCTCCCCCCTGTGAAGGGGAGGGCCCGGGGCCCAGACGGGGCCGGGGGGGGGAAGCCGAGCCCCCGGGGAGCCCCCCGGACTGTGGGGGGCGGGAAAAATTGGCCGTTCCCCCTCCGCTTTCCCCAAAACCATTTTACCTCGAGCAAGATCTTTTTTTCTTAAAAAACCCCCAAAAAGGGGAGGTGGGTTGAACCTGTTCAATTGTTCAAAATTCGCGGGAAAAAGGTGAAACCCTTAAATAAAAATTAAGGCTTCAAGGTTCTAAAAAAAAAAAAGCGCCAAGGGGGGAAAACCCCTTAGTTCCTCTTTTGATTCTCAACTTATTTTTTGTTTAAAAAAAAAGGCCATGGGGAAATTTTCCTTTAAATGGGGGAAAAAGTTTTTTTAAAAAAAATTTTGTTTAAAATCTTTTTTGGGGTTTCAAACCGGAAATTGTAAAATTTTTAAAAATTTTCCAAAGTCTAACATTTTAAATTTTTCATACCTTTTATTCAATTTGGTTTAAAATTAATTTGCTTTTTTTGAATAAAGGAAAGGGTAATTTTTAATCAAAAAACAAATTTTTCCTAGTTTAAAGGGGGTATTTTTTTTTTTTACCCAAAAGGCAGAGGCCCCTTTTGGAAGAGGGGCTTAAAACCCGGGGTTCTCCAAAAAATTCCAAAAAACCCCCTTTTTTTTCCCAAATTCTTGGGGGGACATGGGCCTGTTCGCCCCCCCCCCCTTTAGGGCAATTGGGGTTTAAATTAGGGAGCTTAAAATTTTAGTTAGTAAACTTGGACCCTTTCCCTTTAAAAAATACATCCCCCCAAAATTTTAAAAACTCTTTTTGGGTTTCTTCCCCCAATTTAGGCAAAACTTTCTTTTTTGGGGTTTTAAGATTTTTTGATTAGTACAAGTTTCCTAACGAAGGTTTCTTTTCAAAATCATCTTCCCTGCTCCCAATTTCCAACTCTTTTTTCCCCCCGGGAAAGTTTTCTTGAATTTCCCCCACTTTCCATTCTTTCCACGTTTCTAATTTAAATTTTCCTTTTCCCAAAAAAAAAAGAAAATAAGGCCAAATATAAATGGGGTTTAAAGAACCCTACTAATGGTTTTCTATCCCATGTTGACGGGAAAATTTTTTAAAAAAATTTGGGTTTATGTTTATGAAATCTTGACCCCATTTCAAAATTAAATCGAGTTGGGGGGGGGCGGGGTAGGCGCACTACTCGTGTTTCTTGGCCCCCAAAATTTGCTTATTTTTATAAAAAAATCATCATTATCGGGTTGCCACGCCCAAAAAATGTGCTTTGGGACAGAAAATTTTTAAATAAAAAACATAAATATAATTTTTAAATCCAAACATTAAAATTTAAAATTTGGGAATTTGGTACGTTTGGGGCTGGCTTTGGGGTAGAAACTTTAGTAAAATTTTCCACTAACACAAAATTTAAAGAAATACCCCAATGTTTGTCGGTAGTTTTCCCTAAAGGTTTTCCCGGGAATCCCACCCAGGGTCCTTGAGGGTGAAGGGCAGCTGGAGGGCACCAACGCAAGCACCGGGCCCAGGTTAAAGGGAAAACACAACAACAAAAAAGGGCGGGGCCGCCCGGGGGGAAACCGGGACACAGACTGGGTAGAAAAGCCCAGCCACAACTGTGGAGGAAAAACATTAAAATAAATTGGGCCCTACTTTCGGGAAATATTTTTTGTTTTTAAACTATTTAGTATTTAGATTTGGGGCTACAATAGTGGTGTGCAGGTATTTCAAAATTTAGTGTCAGGTAGACCATTTTACATTGTCTATAAAACCTTTAACAAAACAAAGGCTAAATTTAAAACAAACATGGAACCAAAAAAAAATGGTAGAGGTCCCGGGGCCCCCCGGAAAATTTTTAAAATTTTCGTAAAAGTGAACACAAAACGCCAACATTAATCAAAAGTAACTTTAAAAAAAAAAAATATCATTTTTCAAAAGTACAATTTTATTATAAAGGCCCCTTATTTACTTAATCAATAACCTAAAAAACCCAGTGAGCTACACCAAAGAGGGCCTTTTGGTATAGAATTTTCCTCAAAAAATTGCGATATTTTAATATTTTTTTTGGGCCAAATTTTAAAAGTTTAAATGTAGTCTATTCCTTTTCAATGAAACCCCAAAAAATAAATACCGGTATTTGCAAAAATAAAAAAATGGGGTTTATCAAAAAAAATTTCCCCCAAAAAAAAATAGGGAATTTAAATTGACAAAATTGGGTACAATAATTTGGGATGCATTTATCCGAAATTTAAGTGAAATAAAAAAAGTCAACCCCCAACAAGAGAAATTTTCCCGTACGGGTCGGTCCCGGACCCGCGGGCTAACCCCACGACGACAGCCGGCAGTCCGGGGGCCAAAGGGTAGTAGAACCTCAGGGGTTCCGTGATTGATGTCCCTCATCTCGGTCAGCTTTCCGATAGAGGTGGACAGAGTCTACCAGGGTCCGGGGTAAAACGCTGTCGCCAAAGGTATTTTGGGGGGCCCACGCAGTAAAAGTTTGCCGGGAAACAAAGGGGCACGGGGGGTGGGGGGTTTAAAAGCCTCGTCATAAGTCATTTACAAATCACTTGACGACCGGTAAAAAATTAATTTAAAGAAAGTTGAAACCCTTAAAAAAATTTACACCCAAATTTAACACGCACGAACATACGAAGAAGAAGTTGTCAAAAATTAAACATTCTAAAAGGGTTTTTTAATTTATTCCTTTTTAGCCAATAAACACATGTTTCTGAGGGCCTCAAGTGATTTTTCAAAAGTAAGTTTGAAAAAAAAAAAAGGAGGGATTCGGGGTGAAAAAAAAATTTTTTTTGGTTTTTTTTTCGGCCCCAAAAAGGCGTGAATTGGTGTTTGAAAATTTACTTTATAGAAATATTTTTGGGGGGCTGTAAAAAATTTTTTTTTCCCGGTTAAATACTAAACCCCTGGCCCCCTGATTATGATTTTAAACCCTTCCCGGGGGTTTTTGGGTTTGTTGCTGAAAAGGATTTGCCAACAAAATAAAGCTACTAATTTTTAAATTAAAAAAAAAAAAAAAAAGTATCTTTTTATTGGGTTCACCTCCTAAAAATGTGGGGAGCCCGTCGGGGCCTTCAACGCGACGAAAAAGGGCCCCCAGGCCCCGGGGGAGAAAAACCCCACAGAACGACGTTTTTTGTGGATCGATTTTGGGGTTTTGGTTTTCCATCCCCGTTTTAGCGAAAGGATTGGGCAGGGCGGTGGGGGCGGGGATGGGAAAGGAGACGCAGAAGGGCAGCGTTTTTGGTTCCGATGCCCTCCCACAGAGTGGGCTGGGGGAAATGTACTGCGGAGACAGAGGTTTATTATATTTTTACATTGTTGGTCTGGGTCTAAAAAGTTTTATCACTTTTCTAAAAAGGGGTTTTTAAAAAACACAAACCCAAAACATGAGGGCAAAATACCAAATTTAAATTAAACATATGTGGTTTACATTTTTACCCGACACCATATTAGTCAAAATGGCAGATAAAATAAAAAAAAAAAAAAAATTTTTTTCTAAAAATTTGGAAAGAATTTTTTAAAAAAGAAAAGAAAAAGATAATGTGATAGAAATTTAGCAAAAAAAAAAAAAATAAATTTTTCCCATACGATATTGATAAGTGGAAATATTTTCGATTTTGTTTTTTGTTTTCAATCGAAATATAAAAAATTTTTACAAAAAAAAAATGGTCCCATTTCGTAATTTGTTGGAGGGGGCCGGGTGGGTTTATTCAAATTTTAAATTACCTGGGGGTAAAAATTGGTGGAGGTGTGGGGCCCCTTTAAAAACGCTTTGTTAATCGAAAAAAATGGGTTTTATGGTGATACCTTATCAAGGGCTTTTTGGACAAAAATTATTTTGGAAAAAAAACCCCAAAAACCTTTTAAAAAATTTTTTGATAAAAAAAAAAAAAAATTTTTTAAAAAACAATTACTTTTCGATATTATTTTTATCATAAAAATTTTTTCATGTGATTTTGATATTGAAATATGTCGGGGGGGGCCCAAGCCCAGTTAAAACAAAAATTTTTGGGGGCAAAAAATTTTTGAAAGTTTTTTTCGATTTTTATCATATGATGGGGAGTTCTTCATTGTTTGGGGCAAAAGATTAACCACAAAAAAGTAAATTTTAAAACCCCCACCTGCAGATCCACCACGTCCCCCAAACCCGGGGGCCCGTAGGTGGGGGGATGGGGGGGAAGGTCCCGGGTTGGACAAAGGGGGGGCCCCCGGGTGACGGAGGGCCTTTCCATTTCTTTGGGGGCACCTGCGTGGCAAAGGGCCCAGTGGGCGTCCACTGTCCCGGACCCACCAAAAGGCCGACCAGTGGACGCACTGGGGGTTCATGCGGGGGATTCAGCGGCTGCAGTTCCGGGCCCAGCCACATGCGCGGGGGGAAAAAAAGGGGGGGGTCAGGGGGCCGGTCAAAAAGCTTGTACCCCCTTTGGGGGGGCGCGGGGGGGGGGGGGGGGGATTTAGGTGGGGTGGGGCGGGGTAAAAAACAAATACACAACAATATATCATAATACAATCTACTTGGGGGGGGGGGGGGGAAGAAAATAAAAATAAAAAAAAACCAAACCCCTGGACAATTGGTGTTTTTGGGGGACCCCGGGACAGGACATAAAAAACCGGGGGGCTTTCCTGGTCACCCTAATTTAACCCTCATAAAAAATTTAGGTGTTTTATTTGATTTTTAAAAACCCCCCCCCCACGCAAAAGTATTTTTTTCATGTTGAATTTTTTTTGGTAAGTCATTCATTTTAACGATTTAAAAAGGGGAAATATAAGACGAACAGATTTTATTAATTAAGCTACATTTTGGGAAAAACCCGGGCTGTTGCGCATTCCTCATGGGACAGGTAAAATACATTAAACTACAATTACCTAAAATGTGAATGACATAACGAGATAGGGGGCCCAAACCCTTTTCCCTTAAAAATGGAGTAGGCTTGCCGCGAAAGATAACCACAAATTTACACAAATAAACAAATAAACTAATATTAATAAAAGGGGGGTTTTGGTAAAAAGAGGCCCAAAAATTTTAAAAAAGGAAAAAGCTTTTTGGGGCACCTAATCTTTTTTATTTTCATTCACATGATCCACCCTTTTTGCTTTTCCTTCAAACAAAATACAATTACCTAAAATATTTGTTATTTTTAAAAAATTAAATTTAAAAATAGAAATTAAAAATTAAAATTCTATATATAAAAAAAAACCCAAATCTTGAATGCACACACTAAAACACCCCAGACTCCCCTGGCTTGGAGGGGTCAGGCCCCCAACAGGGACGGGGCGACAGGGGCCCGGGCGCCCCGACCCAGGTCGACCCCCCATCCCGGGTTTTCACGGTGGGGTTTTACCGAGCCGGGCATCAGCGCACCGGACCGTTTACGGGGCCCGGTAAGCGATCACAGGGGGCGACGGTCACCTGCGACGAGGGGGGAAGATTCCCATAAAGGGGGGGTTTTATAGATTGGGGCTGGGCTAGTGCCCGGGACATCAGAATACTTTTGGGCTAAGAGTTCAAGCTCTTTCTTTTTTTATTCACTTACTATTTCCCCATAGGTTAATAAGAAAAAAAGGGTTTGGGGCACTTTTCCGCCAGCCAATCAAAAAAAAAAGGTTTTTCCTTTTAAATTTAATAACTAGTACAATGATTTATTTGGGCCTTCCCAGCATGGCAAAAATTTATAGTAAAAAATTTTAAAAAAAACGTTTTAAATTTAATTAAAAAATGTTGAATTACTAATTTTTTTTACCTTTTGCTTTTTGATAAAAAATTTGTAATAAAATTTCCTAGAACTGATGTCCCAAAAAACTGTATTGTAATTTAAAAAACATTTTCACGTAAAAACAAAAAAAAGGTTTTGTTTTAATATTTTTAAACACCACGTTATACCTTGTCCAAGCGTAACATCTTTAAACTCAGGGTACCTGCTGGGACTGTGTTTTGTGGTGACGTCCCCCGAGCCGATGGGTTGATGCGGGGGGCAGGGGAGGGGCGGAATGTTAAAGCGAAAAAGGGAGAAACGTCGAAATTTTTCGGGGGTTTCAACAGGTGGGTTTTTGTAGCTTGGGGAAGGGAGATTTGGGTTTCCCAACGCCGACCCCGAGAGCCCCCCGGCCTGGAACTTTTTAAAAAAACCCCAACCCATTCAAATTTTTAAAAAGTACGGGAAAGGCCGGGGGGAAAAAAAAAAAAACCACTAACCCGGGCCCGTTTGGGGGCCATTTATAAAATTGTAGTATATTCATTCAGGCATTCAAAATTTTTAAAATTTTTTTTTGGGGGGGGGGGTTAACCCAAGCATTTTGTAATGTTATTTATTTTTGTACCCATACCCAAAAAAATTTGTGGGCTTTTTTGAGGTTTCCTTGCCCCTTTTATTTAAAAAAAATTAAAATTTTATAATGACAAAAAAAAAAAAATGTAGAAAAAGTTGGAAAATTTAGGTAGGGATTTTGGCGGGTAGGGGTTTTTTGAACTGGGGTCGGGCCGGGTGGGGTTTTAAATTTGAAAGTACCCTCGGGCTCGGGTCGGGCTGGGTTTTTAGTGAAAATTTTTTTAATTTGTGAATTCTTGGGGATGGGGTAGCGAGCGAAGCGAAGATTCCAATTCACTACACGGGAGAAAAAAACCCGGGAATGTTTTTTTTTTTTTTTTTTTTGTATTTTTGTCTGTTTTTTGGGGCACTTTTCCCGGTTTAAACCGATACTCCGTTTGGGGCGTTGAAATTTTATTAAAGCCCTTCGAAATCCCGGGGAACTTAGAACTGGCCACTTTTTTGGGGGGGCGCAAAAAAAAAAAAAAAATTTCTCAAAAAAATGGGGGGCAATTTTAGGGATTTTTTTGATTTTAAAAAAATTTCTTCGATTTATAATACCTACACGTTTTGCCCGATTGTAATGTTTTTTTCACGGGGCCCTTTTTATTTTTTTTTTGGGGGAAAATTTTAAAAATTTTTTTTGTAAAAAATTTTTGGGCTGGTTTTTTTTTTTTAAAAAATTCGCAATTTGGGGGGGGTTGGTTTTTTGGGGGGGGGTTTAAAAAATTTTAAAAAAAAAAATTCTTTTTTTATAACCCCTTTACATTTTTTCCCATTTTTAAAGATTTTTTAAAAAACCCTTTAAATTTTATGAATCTATATATTCGGGTGAAAATTTTTGGGACAAACAAAAAACTATTTCTTAGAAAATCGAAATTTTAAAGGGGGGGGGGTTTTTTAATTTTAAAATTTTTTTTTTTTTAAAAAAAGATTAAATTAAAAAAAATTAAAAAATTAAAATTTTTTTTTTATTTATTTTTAAAAATTTAAAAAAAATCTTTCCCAAATTAGTAAAGATTTTTCACAAAAAACCCAAAAAACCGCATTTAAAACATGGCAGCTCAATGCACCAAAATTAAAGCTCATCCAAAAACCCGGGGGGGGACTTAAACGTTTTCCCAAAAAACCAAAAAAAAAAAAAAAAAAAAAATTTTTTCATTGGGTTTTTCAGGTTTTCCACTCTGGGCTGTATTTACACAAAAACATAAAAAACGGCGTCTTATGAACTTTTGGGTTGAGTTTTGCCTAGGCCTAAAGGGCCCAGTACAGTTTAAACCCCCCTATTATCGCTTTCCTGGGATCAATCGTTTGTTATTTCGGAAATAAAATCGTTTAAGATCGTTTTCTAATATTTTCCCCATCGAAAACCCCAAGAAAAACCCCCATGCGATCCGTATTTTTCCTTCCGGCCGACGAAAATTCATCATGCGGGTTTTTACCAGCCATGCATTGAAGAAATCGGGCGTTTGCCCCCAGCCTTTCGGTCGGGCTCTCGCCCAACGCTCTGGGGGTTGGGGGCGGGAACGTGCGCACTAGATCGGACTTGTTCTAGGCCCGCCCCCTAGGCATTAGACGATGTTTTTTAGCTTTGTTTCTTTTTCACCATTCGCCTAAGTACGTAATATTCAACTTTCTTTATGCCGGGTTTTTGGTTTAAAACCAGAAGACGAGTAATGACGGTCAGGGAAGGGGGGGGTTTACTTTACGGGACAGCGCCGGAAGAGCAAAGGGCACAGCATCCTAGCATAAACCGGGGGCCCACGGGCGTAGGGGATTTTGGGCCGCTCCGACGTCAGCTGTTCGTTTGGCGGGCTGAGGGGGGGGAGGGTTTAAAAAAAAGCAGATTGGGGGGTTTTTTTATTACTTCTCCCCGGCTGACTTTTTCGGGTTGAAATTTACGGCCCGACCCGGGGGTCGGGTTTAATTTTTCCTACCCGAAAATTTCCCGTTTTTTGGGGACCTTGGGACATCCTACAAATAGGTAAATAAAAATCTAAAAAAAGGGGAATAGGCAAATCTTGGTTGTAGTTTTAAAAAAAAAAAAAAAAATACTGAAATTTTAATTACCGGGGACTCAATGAACCAACCCAAAACCCGCAAAAGATGAAAAGTACCTGTATGGACTCCGCCAGGGGAAATTTCGATGTATCCGGCAGGACGACGGTTCTGGGCCGGGGCCGGGACTTTCGTCCGCTCGGTCTCGTAGCCGTACAAAAATTTTCCCACGTTTACCAGGTCCAGACCAAAAAATGAGACAAAAAAAATTTTTTGCTTAGTTCATAGGCGGTTTTTTAAACGGTAAAGTTCTTTAAAAGAATGTTCTTCTTTTAAAAAGGGGGTGAAATTTGGGAAAGCGGTTTCAACCAATTGGGAAAAATTTCACCCCTAAAAAAAATAAAATACAAGTTACAATCTTTTTCCCTGTGGCATGCAGGAGTTTGGTTTATTTGATTTAAAAGGGAGCCCCCAAAACCCTTTTGGTTTTATTATTATAGTTAAATTTTTTAAAAAATTTCCCAAAAATTTAAAAAATTTAAAAAAAAATTTCAGGGCTTTTTATGTTGAAAATAATTTCCCATATGATTTTTAAAAAAAAATTTTTTCAACAGATTACAAAATTTTAAAATCAAATCCCCAAACCCGATTTAAAAATGGGAAATTTTATCATATATAAATCCTAATTTAACAAAAAAATCGGGTTATTTTAATAAAAATCTATTTAATAAACTTCCCCCCCAAACAAAAAAAAAAAACATAACAGAACACATTTAAAAATTTAAAAAAGAACTAACTAAAATTCCTAATTAAAAAAAAGGGTACTACAGCATAAAAGACTTTATGACAGACCCGAACTAATTTAAAAATTGTATTTTTTTATTATTAGTAGGAGGTACCATATAATTTGGCTATAGGGGGCCCATCCATTTTGTAAAAACCCATTTATATTTTTAATACTTATGTAACAATAGTCTATGTTTAGCAAAAAAGGACTAACGGTGAAAAATGTTATAAAATTTAACGGGGGTTTTTATTTTTATTTGGTTTTTCCAAATAAAAAAAAAAAAAAAATATTTTTTACTAAATCTCTTTACCCATATTATCGGCGACGATCTCGAAGGGGTTTGGGGATAACCCTGTCTTGTTGGGGGTGGTGGCAACGTGGTGAGGTATTTTTCAACGCTGGCCAAACCCGGTTTTTCTGGGCCCTCGCCCCCTCAACGGGTTTACTCCCTCCCAGTGTTCCGAGGGAAACGTTGGTCCAGGATCGAGCTGGCCGTTTTCCCACCATTGGGCTAGAACGGGCCCGGGACAATGCGGGGGTTTATATTAGGGTTTCATAAGATAACTGATCCAAAAACCCAACATATCAAGTTGGCCCATAGAATTTTAAGACCAGATAAAAAAAAAAGACATTAGTTTTCAAAAATTTTTAAAAAAAGGGCCGCTACTTGGCCATGGTTCATCCCCAAAGCAGCGGCCACCAAACCATAATTCAAACAAATTGTATTTTTGGGGCTTCGATAAAAAAAACTTTTTGTGACGGCAGTATTGTTACTGTTCCATCAAAGTAAATTTCATTTTTAAAATTAATTTTCATTTAAATTTAAAATTCGATTAAAAATTTAAACAAAGAAACCCGGGCCCAAAAGGGTTATGGCTTTAAGGAGAAACCCAAAAAAAGGGCAATAGTGAGAATAAATTAAAATTTTGATCTGAAAATTTAAACAAAAAAAACCCTTTAAAATTGGGTGGACTTAAAACAAGAAGCAAAAAATTAAAAAATTCAAACAAATTCCAAAACATTTTCATTTATCAATGATTACAAAAAATTTTTTTCAGACTTAATTTTTTTTAAAATTTTTGTTTGGGTATGTTATGTTTAAAAAAAAAATTTTTTTTGACAAAAAAAAATTTTTATTTAAAAAAAAAAAATTTTGTGAAAAGGTTTTAAAAAAATTTGGGGTTCCGAGTGATTTCGTGTCGGCCCACCCACCTGGAGTAATCCTTGTCCTGACTGTGCGTGAGATTGAGCCGGTCTGGCCCGTCTCCCTACAAAAAACATCAACTCTTCTGAGCAGCTGCTGGGGATATCGGGGGGTCGAGCCCCGCAGGTGCGCGGGGCATGTTCGTTGGGGTCGACGGGGGTTTACCCCCGCGACCCTTTAAAAGCTACGAACGGTTCACTCGGAGTTCCTCCGTCTCCCTTTTCCGGCCCGCTGGGGGAAAGAACAGAAAGAGGGGCCTTTCAGTATACCATCGGGGCCAAAAAATAAATCATCCCCAAATTTTTTCCTTTGGGGAATGCGCCTAGTAGTTTTCCAACATGGTCCCCCTAAGAGGATGATTTTTTTTGGTAAAAACCATTAAAATAACTTTCCGATAAAAAAAAGGTTTATCCCAAAAAACCCCAAAAAAATGCAGTTTTTTTTTTTTCCCTTTTAAACATGTTTACATCCCTTTTAAACCCCCTGGGGCCCCGGGTTCATGTACATTTTTTCCCAAAAGGGGGGGGGGGGGGGGGGGGGGGTTTTTGAGCCGGGGGTATAAGTGGGGGGTTATAAATCCGAATCCAATTCATGAAGACTTATCCCGCCCCGCACGGGGGTAAGAAAAAATTATGGGAAACAGAGGGGGGGGAATTTTAAATTTGGGGTCTATGTGGGGAAAACAGAAAAGTTTTTTATTCTCTCATAAAACAAACAGAAAAACCCTCTCGGGCCCCGGCCCGATGTAGAAAATTTTTTAAATAAAAAGTGTAGGGCCTTAAAAGTTCGATTTGGCTATAGGACTAATAAAAATTTTTTTCGAAAATAAAAAAAGTTTTACAAAACCCTTGGGGCCCCTCCTAGGGGAAACCCCAGGGGCCCGGGACGACCTTGTTTTGACAGCCCGCACAAATAATATTTTGATTTCTTAAAAACCTTTTTGGGGAGATGAACAATAGTATGATAAATTCCCAGGGCTATTTTCCCAAAAATTTTCGGCAATTAATTACGCCTTTTTTTCTTTTAAAGATCTCACGCATCTTCTGTCAAAAAAATAAAAAGGGAAAACAAAAGATGGAGGGGAAATTTTTTTTGTGTTTTTTTGGCAAATCTGCTGATTTTCATGGGGTTTTGGAAAAGGGGTGGAAAAAAAACATTTGTTGTACTTGTTGTTGGGGTTGAAAATTTTTCTGATTGGATGAGATTTGCTCCCGACTTAACCAGGCCTTTTCCTGCCATGTCCTGATTTTACCGTCCTTATACCCCTTTTTTTCCCGGGGGTTAAAAGTACATGAAACGGGCCCCGAGGAGAGAAACGTTTTTTACGGGCCCCAAAGGGCCGGGGACCTTTGGATCCACGACCACGGGGGCCCACTTTCCTTTTAAATTATAAACAGGTAAGAATTTTCTTTGGGAAAACCCAAAGAATTTCCAGGGGGTGAGCCCATAAAAAATTTCTTTTTGTCTAAAATATCTAAAAGATAAAGTTACGTTAGGTTCAACTACCTCATCGTTGTTCGCAACTCACCACCTTCCTGAGGTTTAAGGAACGCATCCGACGTGCAGTTGGGAAAAGATCCGGGTCCTGCCCAACCCCTCCCAGCTCTCGTCCACCACCGGGCCGGGGGGGACCCTTTTGACCCCCGGGGGGGGAGGGTTCCCCCGCCGTTTAAAACCAAAAATTTTGTTCGCTCCCACCCGAGGACCGCCGGCGAAAGGGTGCGAGGACAAACGGTCGTAACCACTGTGGACAGGTTTTTACTTATTACCTTTTGCTGGGGGGAGAGAAACATTCCCTTTTATTAAATCCGTTTTAAAAACCCAAAATTTAAACCCTTTTTTGGAAAGGGATAACAAAAAATTTTTTCTTTAAAAAGGGATTAGAAAATGCAAAATTTTATAAAATAATAAATTAAACACATTAAAAAATTTTTATAGCTGGGGGTGTAAAGAACTTTTATGCAAAAAGGGGAAAACTTAAATTTTAACTTTAAAAAATTTTTAATTTGCATGGAAAAATTTTTTTTTTTGTTTTTGCTCTTCTCAATTTGAAAAAATTGCAGTAAATAAATAAAATTTAAACTTAAAAGTACCTATCAAACGGGGGGGGAAAAAAAATTTCATTGTTAAAAAAATATGATATAATTTATTATACTACAACTACAAGGCTACGGGTTTAATAAGTTATTATACATAACACTACTAAATTGGGAAAAAAAAATAAACAAAAACTAAGTTTTTTTTTAAAAAAGGAAATTAAAATAAAAAATTATCTTAAACGTTATTTTTGCCTAACCTACTTATCTTTAATTTCTATCGCCCAAAATAGGGGGTCAACCAGCGGCCCACCCTTTGGGAGCCCCTGGGCCTTTACCTCGGCGTAGGGGTTTAAAAGGGCACGGGTCGCAAACCGGGGGGGGCCCCATGACCCCCCGGGGGGGCCGGAAAACTTTTCACTGTCCCGTCAGGTGGTCACCCGTTGGGACTGGGTGACCCCGGGGGTGTAACACTCGCCCCCCCCCAGGGGAGGGGGCTCAATGTCGGGCGGTTTATTTGTGGTTTTTTCCCGAAAAAATATTTTCCCATTAGTTCAAATTTCTGTTTTAATGGGGAAACTAATGATGGAAAACGTTCTACAGGGGATTTGGATATAAAGAGCTAATCATCTAATGTTTGGCATTAGGATATGGGTTTAATTACACTTCATACATTTTTTTTTCACATGTTTAATTTTAGACAATTTAATTTCCAAATTTTATTTTTACTATATTATTATTAGTTGTATCGGGATAGTGGGAAACACCTTGAATATTTAAATATTTACCTTTTTTTTGTTTGTACTTCCCGTGGCATTTTTTTGTAAAAAAATTAACATAAAGTCATATGTTATTTTTTACTATTGGGCCCACATACGGCAATATGTCAGGGGTAGTTTGGTTGGGGAAGATTTGCAGATGTCGTCAATGGGATACAAAGAATATTTACAAATTTTTTGTATTATTTTTTTTTCTCCGTTTGTGAATGAATTTAAAACTAAATAGAGTTTGGGGTTAACATTTAAGGGCAAAACCCTAGATAAAACCAAAAATTAAAAAATTTTTACCCTCAGTACCCCGGTATTAAATTACCACCTTTTTATATTTTTAGTTTATGAAAGATGGTCCGAACTAGGGAAAATTTTAAAACACCTTGCACGAGGGGACTCCCCGGTGGTTTTTTTGGCAGCGGAGTGGTTTTGCCCTGCTCAACGTCGGGAAATTGCAAGGTCCCCACACCGGAAATCCCCCAAACCCGGTTTTGGGGGGGGGCAAGGGGTTGGGCCACCTGGGAAACAAGATTCATTTAGGGACGTTTTACAAAAAAGGGTTTCAAAAACCCTTCACCCCTTTAGTGGTGATTTAATTTTGGGGGGTATGAAAAAAATAAATCAAATCAGGTTTTTTTTATTTTAAATAGTCTTATATTTTCCAGGACTTACAAATTTTTGGGAGATAGGAAATACGTACAAAGGTTTTTAATTTTAAAAAACCCGGGAAATTCAGGCAAAAAAATTTGGTACAAAAATTTTGGAAAGTCTGGCAATATATTATAGGGCTAGTTAAATAAGGGAAAACTGGGGGGGGGGGGGTTTTCCCCAATGAACCCCATGATGTGGGGAGAGGGGGGGGGGGGGGAGGACAATTTGAATAGATTCAAATTAATAAAATTCTTTTGGGATTTTCAGGGGAAGCGGGGACATTACAAAATATAAGTGATTTCCCTCAGTTTTTTTTTCTATATTTTAATAAATAGCACAATTAAAATTAAATCTTTAAAGTTTCCCAGGTGGGGAAAACCCTTTTCCTCCCCAGTAATCCCCGGAAAAAATCTGTGGAGGGTTTCTAAAAAAGACAGGGAAAAACCCCCCCGAGGGTGGTCCCCGTCTGCGATGGCCCGGGCAGAACTCTCGGGACGGACTCACATCGCCCCCGGCCCACAAAACGACGGGGCCCCCGAAACCTAAGGGGGGGGGGGGAAAGAAAAAGAGGAATCAAAGTGAAAGAGAACAAACCCGGGTTTTTTTCGGAAATTAAATTGAAAAAAAAAAATCCCAAACCCTAATTTTCCCGCATCCACATTTTGCACATTTTTTTTAACCCTGGGGGAAGGGGAAACACTTAAAAGTAGGGGCTTTTGTTGTAAATTTTTTCTGTTTAATTTTTTAGCAAAGGATTTTTGCCCTAGGACTCGGACAAGAAAATTAATGCAAAACAGCGGGGCAACTATTTATTTTATCGTAGGAATTTGGAGAGAAAAGTATAATTTATGGGGTTACGGCCGGGTGTAGAAAAAATTTTAAATTGTACTAGGGGGCATACCCAGCAGGGAACCTGGGACGCATTGATAAACTCTTTAAGCAAGGGGTTTCCCCTGACATTTAAAAAAAATCCTGTTTGGAGGGCAATTTAAAAAACCGCAAAAATCCGTGAAAAGTCTTAAAAAAGTAAAAACGTTAATTTCAGGGGTTTAAACTATGAAAAAAGGCTAAATGTTATGTTTTTATTTGTTACATCATAAAACCCAAAAATTGCTTTGGGCCTAGGCCCATGGGCCCCGACAGGATAAAAGAGCCAGAAAAGCCGGGTGCTTTAATTTAAAATTTCATAAAAATGTAAAAGTTATTATTTACAGGGAAAAAATGTTTTTAAAACTACCTGGTTAAAAAATTTTAGGACTAGGCTAGCCCCTAGCCCTTTGCCGGGCCAGGGCTAGGCCCTAGGGGGGTTGCATTTACAAATTTTTTACCTAGGCCAAAAGTGTTGTGTTTATTAATAACATTGCAGTCTTGCAGAAAAAAGTTAATAAAAAAATTTTTAAACATATACCAATTCTATTTTTTACGTTTTTTGATCACTAATCCAAAAATTTTTAAAAAAAAAACGAAAGGGAAAAATTTTTTGGGGGGGGCCCCCCCCAAATCTTCATTGTTTTTTTAAAGGGGTCCTCCCCCCTCCCAAAAACAAACAGAAAAGTTTTCCCCAATTTTCTAGGAGTCTTTGGAATTGACCCGCCCTTGCTCCCCCCTTTTATCAAAATTTGAATTTGATTATTTGCCCCGCCTTCAAAGTTTTTCAATCGAAATTAGCCCGCGCAGATTTAAATATCGAAAATAAGCATAGAAAAAGTAATTAAAAGAAAAATCCGTAAATAAAACTAAAAAACCGTTTTAAACCGTTTTTCACCCTAAAATACCGAAAAAAACGGATAAAAAAACGTTAAAAGGGAGCCCTGCTCTAATGTATGTTATCACAAATTATTAAAAATTTTTAAAACAAACAAATTGTAAAAAATTAAGTATGGGGTATTTCAATATTTGGGGAGCAGTTTATGGGTCATAAATACAGTAGCCTACCCCAGTCAAAAAATCACTACAATTATTTTTTTAAATAAAAAAAAAAAACCCACCAAAACAAAAGTGGGTGGCATTAAAAAATGACACCAATGTATAGTTTAAACCCTTAGGGATGGGGGAAATACGTGTACTTTTTTAAACAAGTACACTTTGGGGTAAACAGCACTCTTTCACATTGTATTTTAGGGGTGGGTAAAAAAAATTGTTATTGGGTTGAAAAATTGGGGCCAAAAAAACCTAGGGAAAATTGTTCTAGTGTGCAAAAGCAATCACAGTCATAAAAAGTGGTAGGTAGACCTTTAGCCCGGGGAAAACCCCTTTTGGGCCGCCCGGGGTTTGGTTTGCAAACAACATATTAAAAAAACATGCACTTACGTTTCTAGAGAGACAGTAAACGTGTACACCCATATGAAATTTTTGGGGGAAATGTTTACATATTATGTTTCCTGTCAGTGGACGTTTTCGAATTTCGTACCCTTGTTGCACTTTGGGACGTGTTTCGGCTCCCAGGGGGGCAGGGAAGGGGCCGGGGGTGTTTCGGGCCCCTTGCGCCCCATAAAAAGTGATCGGCTCCGTCCAGGGCCCCCCGCCCGGGGGTTCGCGTAAACCCTGGGCGTTGAAGGACCGGACGGGACTGCTGCAACCCCGGGAAAGTTGGGGGGGGAAAAAATTTGTAAAGATTAGGCCCTTTTCTGGGTTTTTGAGTAAAACCACTTTGATACTCGAAATTTTCCAACCCTACGTAAAAAGGGGGAAAAAAAATTTAAAAAAAAAATTTTTGGTTTTTTAAAAGGGGGGGGAAAAAGGGATTTTTTTTAAAAAAAATTTTAAAAAAAAAATTAAAAAAACATTTAAAAGCAAATTTTTTTGGGGGGGAAATTTTTTGTATTTTGGAAAAGCATTTCCCCCGTTAAACACGGCCACACCAACTGCAGAGGAAAAACACTAACATACTAGGGCGCCACGAAATAAGCATATATTTTTCCTGGGCCGATACAATTTCCCCCAAAAATTACATAAATTTACATAAATCAGATTTTGTAACTGAAAAGGATAGTAGACTTAATAAAATTAATAAAATTAATTTAAAATTTCAATTGTGACAATTTTTTTCAAAACATCCCTTAAAAAGACACAAAAAAGTTAAGTCCCAGAAGGACGAAAACGCGTCGTGGATTAAGGTAACAACTTTAAATTAGCTGCAGTTGTCATCAGCAGGTGAAAAGTTTTGTTGCCCCCTGCCCTTCAGGCTGGGTTTTATGTTATTTAAGTTCTCTATGCTTTCCCAACCTGTCAACCCTTCTCCAATCATACTAAAAAGATTTAATAGATGAACATAAAAAGCAAAGTTCAGGATGAAGACACAACATGACCAGCTTGGGAAGCACCTGTACCACATAGGAGTGTTCAAAACCAGTAACTGCAGATTGTGTGGGAATGGAGAGCATGATAGAAGACATCTGCATACGTGGGCAGGTCTGCAAGGGAGCGTGACGCAATGCCTAGTGGCTTGTCTCTCCTGGTTGACTAAATCTAGCACGATGACATAATAGGTCAAACGTGGACATTTGAGAAGAATAAGTATAATGTGCAACGTACCGATAGCGTTGCGGAGCTGTTCTGCCCAATCTGGATGCTCATGAGGAACGCATCCTGTTGTAGCGTTCTCACAGATAGAGCGTTCAGCCAGGGTAGTTGAATCGGACGCAGTAGCGGGTTGAACGACAGAACTCCGTCGCCCTGGAACCTGCGAGGAACAGATAGGAACACAATTTATAAATTTTACTATAGTAATGCAGGGAACAGGAACAGGAAGCTCCATTATTGTGCATTGACGTATCATAAGCTAATCTGATAACATATGATCCAGTTTCCTGTTATCGTTACCAGACAGTGCATCTAGCTTCACTAATAATTTGTACCATGTCATACTTAATCATAATTTTTAAGTATGTAATATAATATTTTTATTTTACATTTTTTTTTAATAATTTTAAATTTTAAATACTTAACCTATTTGACAAACAAATCAAACAATTTTATTTGTAGAATGATAATACAAACAAACAAACAAGATACGTATTACGTACCTCCAAGGTTTAGGGATGGGTTCCGAGCAGTCCTTGGCGCTGAAACCCTCAGGACACGCGCACAGGAAGGTCCCCCAGCCGTCCGTGCAAACCCCTCCGTTCTTGCATGGCGACAACAGACAGAACGACTTCTTCTCGGGACAGCCGGCCAACGTGCCGTTGTCAGCGACAAAGCTGGAAGAACAAACAACGCGCAAACAGTCAACACATGCAACATGTATGCGACCAAAAAATAGACATCGTTCTGGTAATTTCTTTTTGTTTTTCAGCATTAGAAGTGTGTTTTTATATTTTCATTACCATTATGTTCTTTGTTTCATGTATTGTGGTAATTTTCAAATCATTTTCATTTTTAAAATTATCTACATGTTATGTATTTGGTAGGTCTATTGTACATTTGTAGCTTGCATTGTTTGTAATGCTTGGGAGATGTCGATCTAAAATCCAGCCTCTTGTCATTCTTAACCACTTACAAAATACGACGTAACATTAAGATGTACGCCCTACAACTCCATAGAAAGATAGAAAAGAGACACGAGGCCCCAGTCACAAAGGGTTAACTTACTATGCCTACGTTAAAAAATCTTAAAACCACTTAGTAAGTAAAAATACCTAAGTAAAATACAAATACTAAGGCCTCACACTTTATAAAAATAGTTATAAAGGAGGTGATGAAAGTTGATGCTGATTGTAAAACAGATTTAAGTAGGTATGAGCAAAACGTTGGGAAAGATTTGTCTTCGTACCTGTTGAGGTCTATGAAGGTGTTGTCGACGTGCAGGTCGCTGATACAGCCGACGAAGTCCTTGGTGTGGACCTGGAAGCTCGTCGGCAGACTGGGCAGTCCTCCGATCTGCAGCGGACCCGTCAGGTCTAGGAAGCGATGACAAGTCTCGGTCAGCACCGAGCAGCGACTCTCCAGGACCTGTTGGCAATCAGTCAGCGTGAGGGGTCGTGTCTCAATATCGGTACATCACTTGATGCAAGTTATCCGTCTGCATGTTCAAATCAGCTTTAAGAAATCAAATTTAAAAATCTTGACATTCATTTTAAGTTGACTGTGCGGTAAGTTAAGTTTGTCTGTAAGTGTGAGTGTTTCGTTAAATAAAATAAAAAATTAGTACCGTATGTATAGTAGTAGGCCTACTAAAAACATTAATTGTCAAGTAATTGTAATACTTACCTACTTAGTAATTTGTAAAATATTTTTCGAGTAGTTTTCTAAAAAAAAAACTACAGAGCAAGCAAATGCACCACAGGGTTGAAATGCTACAGAAAAGGGGTTAAATTCTAAAAGTATTGCTAGTACCTGCGTGGAAGAGTTAGCGCAGGCCCACGTTGAGCCTAGGTCCTCTCCGTGTTTCAACGCAAGCGACGTGTCACAGTCGTCTATGCTCACCACCGCGCTCTGAAACAGTCACACACGCACAAGTTTAGAAGTTGGATACCCATTTGGGACAGTTTTACTATAATGAAATTCAGAGAGCACTTAAATTCAAGTTCAAAGTGACCCTAAAATTAGATTAAATTAAATTAGATTAAAAAAAAAATTGAAAGAAATAAAAAATAAAGCCCTATGCTCGAAGCTTCTGTAAGGACATCACCACTAGTTCTAATTGGCTTGTTCACTGCGACTTTTACTCACCACGCTGCACTATTGTACTAACCCCCCACCGCCGTCTGGATGCCTGTAAAGGCGGATGTAGACGGCGGTGGTAGCTCAACTTTCGTTTTCGGCTGTCATGGCTGCTCATAGCTGTCAGCAGCCTACTGTTATTGCTGTCAGTTTGCATAGTTTTATGTTGAAAGCAAAATGCCAAATTGCTGTGTGTATTCGTGTAAGGAGAAAGGAGGGCATACTGTCGTGTTTATAAATAAATACAACCACACTTAATATACTGACATGTGTCTTTATTCGGCCTCCTGCCTACGTAACCTCTCTCATGTCAACAAATCAACACTGGCTAGGCCTAAGCCCTAGGCTTTGCTGAGGCGTATGCAAGTAGGGCCTAGGCCTATACTTGATAATTTATAATACCATGATATTTATATGCTAGGTCTACATCTAAATGCTGAAGAAAAGCCTAGGCCCTAGTCCTTAGTAGCCTTATTCCAAGTAGGCCTAGGTAAAACAATACGTAAACAAACAATCGAGGAAGCATACAGATTTTGACAATGCAGAGCCTGCTATACATAGTTTATTTCAAACGCCGCCACGGTCTTAGGGCAGGGTCCACTAGATACCTTACAAGCAGCTCGGAATAAGTATCAAGTGGACCCTGGTTTTGGGGTTTAGTGCAGTGGCGCGATCTGCGCGGAGCTTTGCGTGAACAAGCCAATTGGATGAGCGAAGCAAAGACTTCAATTTCACTGACCCCCAAAAAATTAGCTCAGTGTTTTTTTTTTGTCTGTTAACTCTCTACCAGGCAAACGGCATATCCGATCTTGATGAAAATTAATTGGAGGGGACCTTCGAAATCTCGAAACTTAGAGGTGTATTGTTTTTGGGTACAATCGAGGAAATATTTCTCATGAATATCGTACTTTTACGATTTTTCCTGATTTTTTGTGCGATATTTTCGTGACATTTGGGCTGATTCTGACCAAACGGGTAGGGCTACAACGTTCATATTATACATGGACATTAAGGTTATGGTGATGTAGTACCTTTTGAAAGGAAAAAGTTGAAAAAATTAGTCAAAATCCATAGAAATAAAGCTTTCAATATAAGTTTTTACGGGAAATAATAACAATTGACAAGTAACAATAGAAACTTGTCAACAATCACCTACAATGCGTAGGCACAAAAAAGCACTTATGCAAAAGTAAAGATATCCCATGCAAACTAAAAACTTAAAATAAAGCTCATCCATCAACGCGGCTAAAAAAAGTGTTAGCGAAGCTTCCTAGTATAATTTTTAATTGCGTACTATATTTAATTTTATGGTATGGCGGTGGGGGTTGCACCAAACTCATCCATGGAATTGTTATGTAAAATTAGAATATTGTTTGGAAAAAATCATTAAAAATATGTTTTTCAATTTATACTTGGACATTGCAATATTGAAACTCTCACCGATATCAGAATTAATTTGTATCTTTGCATTCACACCTATTATTTAATTTTTATATTATGTACAATATTCACTCTGTGTTTCTGTTATATCAACTGTGTATTGTAATAGTAATTGTCAGGAAATAAGAATAAATATTTCAAACAAATGGTGGTTCGACCGAATAAACAACTACAGTAAAACCCCTATGGATCGTTCCCGGATCGTCCGTTTTCCCGCCATGATCGCTATATTTGAAAAGTTTTTGCAAAAGTCCCATTTACACAATGTTAAAAATTCCCGCATCCATCGTTCCTCAATCGATCGTTTTCCTCGCTGTACCGTTCAAAATGTTGTGTTTCTCAATGTTAAATTTACCCTAATGTATCGTTTTCGCCTTTGATGAACACCGACGACGGACGAAGCACTATTTTCTGCAAGACAATACATCATCGACAGCAAGCGCGATGTTTTGTAAGCTGTAGTCAGGTTCACTTCACCTCCCCGCCCGCCGGCAGCTGCCTACTAGACCGGTTACCCCTCCCCTCCCGCTCGCGCTGCCAGTGGCACGGCTCTCTTCTCTCCTCTCCTCTCTCGGCCGGCCGGCCGGCCTGCCTGCCTGCCAGCTCAGACACTTCACATTCTCTCTCAGCAGTGCAGTGCCGTGTATTTCTTACGCGAATGCGATAATAATAATTACAAGATCATTGTTTTCAATCAATGATGATGTCAATACAACACTTGTTTTAACTGAAGCGCGAGTGTTATATAAGTTGAGTTGCCGTGTCTTATTCTCGGATATAACACTGCCGGCTGCCCCTACCAGCTAGCCGTGGTAGTGTACTGCAACATTTGAAGCTAGACGATCTCGACCTTGGAGACCCGGACCATTCCCTAGGGACTTCAGGATGCAGTTCAGTCGCCCGTGCAATTTTCTCTCGTCGCAAGCACGATTCGAAATCGTAGTAATATCGTTCCCAGTGTCAATGAAGAGATACAGGGAAATGTGATCTTCATGCACGGAGCATTGATCGATATCAACGGAAAAATACTTAATCTCCCTTAACACAAGTACAGCGCGGACAATAGGGCGCAGCGACTGAGAAAACAGATAACTGACAATCCATTCACCAAGCACGTGTATGGTCAGCTGTGAGGCCTCGATCCGACGAGTAGATTCTTGCGCCGCCGATTCCCGCGGCTGTCTCTCTCGCACTCATAGCTTACGCGGCCAACACACCCGCGCATGAATCAACACTTGTCCATCATCGTTGTTGATTTTTATTTTTTACCTCATTAAGACAAGCTTTTTATTTTCTTTACGTACAACAATTATTATATGACTGTCTTCTGAAAGTCGTAATAGATACTTGATATATTATTATCCAGATATTTTGAGTAGGCAATGAATTAGACTGAAAATTTTCAAAATTCATTTTTTTGTTATTTTACTCAATTTTAGGCATATTACATCGTTTTATTGGTTTTCCCGTTTTGACCGTTTTCCTCACTGCATCGTTTTTTTTGTAAGCTACCCTGAAAAACGATACATAGGGGTTTTACTGTATGCTGTGTTGTCCTTCTTTGTAAATAAGTTTTTTAACATTAGACGTTAAATAAATAAATAAAAAACCTGTCGCTACTTCTTCCCCACGTACCTTGTTGAAGTAGTCCACCTGAACGGAATGCCACCCCCCGTCGCTGACTCCGCCCGGTCGCGTGGCCACGCCGTGTCACCATCGACCCCAGCGAGAACGAGAAGTGGACCTCCCCCGCGACAATCTCCAGCGAGATGTAGTCGTGCTTCTCGTTGTAGCGTCCGTTGTACAACAGCAGGCCGTACTGAGACTGCGTGGCAAACCTGTGAGAGACAAGGACACACGTAAGCTTCATGCATTCTTTCAACGTTGAGGCACTTTCTTGAAGTTCGTTTTCCGTACATATAATTATCACATATAATTACATTATTACGATTAACTTTTGACCTACTACATTCATTTTTATTTTTTTACTTGGCCTAAAACAAATATGACAACAGTGAATGAGAGCTCTGTGCAAGATGCGGATATGAAATTTTTTGAGAAGCACTGAGGTAAGACCAGATGGGGGCGAATACGGAATGAGGATATCCGAGATTAAGTAGTGGTAATGAATTTAATGGAGCAAATTAAAGAGAGAAGATTAAAAGTAGTTCAGACATGTTTAAAGGATGGACAGTGCAAGATTGCCGAGAAGAATGATGGAAGTGGAAATTTCAGGTAAGAAAGCAAGAGGCAGACTGCAACATAGATGGCAGGATAGTGTGAGAAAAGATGTGGAACAGCAAAGAGGAGACTGGAATGTGGTGGAAAGACAAGAGTGGTGGCAGGGGAGAATAAGATGGAAGAAGATCTTTATCAACAATTAATACAATATCACCCCCAGCATCACAAGCAGACAGGACATGTGTCACGTACCTGAGCCTGAGATTGAGCCTGTGCCTCTGCTTGAGCGACGGGAACGTCAGGAACGACTCCTTGTGGAAGCTCCGGCTTCTCAGCTCGCACAGCGTCGTGTAGTGCTCCTGTCCGCCACTAGGGGAGCAGTTCTCGCAGACGAAGCCTCCCTTCACCAGCGGGGCGCACGACGAGCCGGACCGACAGATGCCCGGCTGACACGTGTCCAGTTTCAGGTCCAGTTCGCAGTTGCGGCCTGGAGATCACACGGGAGTTGTTAAACAAGATCACATTCACACATGAAATCATCATCTTTTATTGAATAATTCTGTTATTGTTAAGATCTAAACAGTTTAATGGTTCTTGTTTTTTGTTGTGCCTCAACTAGAAGATATGTCTGTAATAATTGTAAAATATCATCATGACGTGCATATTAGTATTACAAGTTTCAAACTATGCCACAATATATTGAAATGTAATGTAAAATAGACACTGGTTTTGTAAATGCCATACTAAATGCCTTGCAACATAGCAAAAGAGCTTAAAACATGGTTCACAAACATAAAAATATATTATGCCAGGAGTACACTGGATATACGTACATAACTTTAACATAGCTGGGAGTAGAAATAACAGTACGCCCATGTGGACGAAAAAAGCAGAGTTGTAACTATTTTGGTTGCTCCTCCTCCAACTTCAGAAGCTTAAAAAAAATTGCTGCCATCACAAATCTAGTAAGATACCACTGGACAAAAAAGTCTAGGTTATACCCTACACCATGGTGGTATATATCTTTAGGTGATTTCACTGCCAGAATTCTGTGGTCGCTTAATGCACGCAGTGCAGACAGTCGCCGACAGAATGCGCGACGTGTCAGGTGGTAGTCACGTGATGTAGAACTTACAAGATGGCGGCCTTGGGGACCAATCAGACGGCTCGAATTCGGAAATTCGAATGTTCCGCCTACGGATCTGAATGCATGGCCTTCAATAAAGTGCATACACACCGCCATCTCTCGAGGTAATCGACTTTCTCGTCACGTGACTACCACCTGACACGTCGCGATCCTGGCGGATTCCGTCTGAACTGCGTGCATTAAGCGACCACAAAAATAGCATTGCTGGATACGCAAGTGAAATCACCTAAAGATATATACCACCATGCCCTACACTTACCCAAAGACAGAAAAACAGGGTTTGGTTAGTTATGTAGTTCTAGGGTAATGATCCAAGGACAAAAGAACAAACCTATTGTTATTAAGAGCCTAATGCATAGACAGGTTTTCAGGCGCGGCTGCAGAGTGTTAGAAATAAAATAACAAGCTCTACAGTTATGATCAAATAATTGAAAAATTCAACCATACTCAAAAATAAATTTTGAACACATGGGATTTGTCTATTTTTTTCTTTGGTCGGTTATTGCTTCGGAAAAAATGATAACTTTGGAACTTGATGATGAACTTTACTGCATTGAAATAAGTAATATCCATTTTTCATGACAGCGCGGTATTAATTTTACTATTCTGAACACTGTGGTGAAATTTGATATTGTTTGAACCATAATTATGGTCATAATCGTTAAATTACATCAGTAAAAGTTACACAAAACGGCTCAGAAGTAGGTCCAAAATGGGATTTGATGGCTGCACAGAGTTCCGCGTCTGTGCGTTAGGATCGCATGTACGAAAGCCGATAACGGCAGCTTTGACGTCATCACAGTCTGATATCGCCATCGTGAGGTAGGGCCTACCCCGTTCAAACGCAAATGTCGAGCCCTACCAGTGACCCTTACCAGTGAAACTTACTTTTGTTTTTATGTTCATATAATTTTCGTAACATGACGACAGTAACCATAGCAAATTTAATAAAAAGCATTGTATCTTGGGAACTAGGTACAGATTGTAAACAAAATAAACAAAAGAAGGTAGCTTTTGTTTCTAGAAAATCTGTTTTGAAAAGCACTGCATCCACCGCTTGCTTGATGTATCATGAGAAATTACTATAAGTAATTATGTTGATATTATTTTATTATCGCATGATATTATGTAGTGAAGAATAAATCAGGTGACCACCGGTTTGACCGGTACAGTACCGTTTTCATAACACTTGTACCGGTGTCCCAAGAAACTAATAAAAAATACTCTTTTGTACCGGTTTGCAATTTTAGTGAGAAAGTGACCTGGTATTTCTTAATTTAACTATACCGTGCATGGAAAAGATATGTTTTATAAAAATAAGATCCTATGATAATACTTATAGTAAAAAAAATGAAAAAGTTCTATCCACTTCCAAGAAGATAATTCATTTTCTTGGGGGTTTGCGAGTATTATTAATGATTTTGGTGGAGGTGCCGGGTCGCGCTCGTGTGTAAAAAACGTAAAAATCGTTAGGCCTATACATTTTTGACGCTACCTTACAAATGATGATAACTTACCATAATAGAAATAATATAAGTCTTATGATACAAATTTATATTCATTTAGGAAGTTTTGAACTTTTTCGGGGAACAAAATATAATAAAAATATGTCACTATAGTGTTTGAAAACATATTGTTGGTTTATCAGTCTTAAAAACATGCTGTCACATGTGTTATAATACTTCAATGCACAGATAGTTATACGAAGTCGCTGAGATAGTGCATGACATGCTTTTTGTTCGGCCGCGCGTCTTATTTACTTCCGCTGTCGCGCAGAGTACTACTATTCACTGTGAGGTCCGGGGGCCAAACCGAACACATGTAACAGACAAATTGGCAATAAAACTTCTAACATAATTTAAATATGTAATAATTTGAATCAATTACTTTAATTTTCTGACACATGTCACGTCAAATATTAATTTATTATGTAGCACGTAGGCATGTTAAAGTGTGCATGACATTCTTGTATGGCTTCTACTGGAACGTAATCTAGGGCAACGGTCGTTCGCCCGCAGCCAGGCTAGGCGATGGCTAACTCGACCCTGTTTACTCCCACCCGAGTTGGGAGGTTTTCAGCTATCTGCACACGCCGCCCCGAAAAATTTACAATCTTGAAACTCGTGTATGACCTGATATGTGGTTCATGATCTACAAAAAAAAAATCAGCCCGATCCGATAACCAGTTCTGTGTTAAAATATTGCGTAAAATCGACAAAAAACTTCCGGCTTGCTGGGTGGGTGGGTAACTAAAGTTTATCTATCCTTGAGATACAAAGTGACCATCCCGGACGAGACCGGGACCCGGTCGTCCCGTCTATTGTCTGCATTTTTCTCTTTCCAACCTTTTTTGGCGTGACCGAACTTGGAGCGAACAGGGGTTTTTTTTCTACTGCCTCCACACATTTCAAATCTATTGTGATGAAAATAATGTATTCAGCGAAATATTTTTTTAAAATTGCATGTATTTAAATGATGGTAAATGGTTGGCTTAGCGCTTGTCACAGGCGAAATGATCTTACTTCTTTTCTATGCGAAACTAGGGAGAAAGAATGAAATGCTTGGCTCAACTTCTATATCCCACAGCAAACTTTTGAAGGAGAGCTTGGCTGCCGTTTTTTTTTTTTTTACAATTTTTTTATTTGGGGGTATTAAACTACCAAAAATATTTGTGATGTTACCAAAACACGTTAAATATTAAATTGTAATTGAAAGGGTAATTTTATTAATACTATGTTGGCCTATACCTGATTGTTATTATCAATTAGTTAGTTTTGCTCATTAGTTTTGCTCATTGCTATAAGGTTTAAACCTCACAATAATGAATATAGTATATCAGCTTGGTGCAAAAACATTCTCTCGGAAGGTTTGATGTCCACGTACATGGTTCTTCGTCATTATGTTTTTCTTGAACAGTCTCTTCGACCTTAGACACTTTTTATAAAGTTTTCACCGACACTTACCAGCTCTTGTAGAGTAAATCGGTTTTTACTGGGGGTTTTACTACTGGGTGTATTTTGTTTTTTTCAATAGCACAAGATAATTGATCAACAGCCCAACGGCAAGAATAGTGGGAAATTTCACATTAAGTTTTCAATATGTATCTTCATACGGTAAACAGATACGAGTAAAAAACATGTCTTTTTGGGACAGGTCGATAACTGACTCAATGTCTAACAAATTTGCCGTCACAAAAATAGACAGTGTCTGATCGATTACTTTCTTGAGTTTAGGACACTTCCTTTTTGGTTCGTCAACCATAGCTACAATTCGTATAAACATAGATCTTAAAACACAGTTTACGCATTTTAGTAATGCATTAAGAAAGTTTCTACTCCATGAAATTAATGTTCGATCATGTTATAACAATAATATGGAATCGAATTTGGTGAATACTATTAGGGTATATAATACGATCCAGTCATAGTGCTATAAAAAGAATATTATCTTGATTTATATCTAGGTGCCAGTTAGGGCGCCGCAGCCAAGCCCGGTGCGCTATACACTCAGGCACCTTATACAGCAAGCAGATTTGAGGTGATTTTTTTAGATCTCATTTCTTTTGAGTGTGTAAGGTTGGCTGTTTTTTACAAGTTTTTGTTATGTGTGGGATAACAAACACGCAAATTATCTCTAAGCACGGGAAAAAACAACAATAAACGTTGTGTACTGCTACAGTAGCATACAACCAGACGGACTTTAAATTCCAAATTGTATTTACAGTATTGGCCACACTATTCAGTTTTTAAAATTCCATCAATGAAGCCGCTCTGTTTTAAAGAATTATTATATTTGTGATGCAAGACTGCGATGCAGCTTTGTTCCTGCATTTATTTGCTGTCGATTGACAAAAGCAGTAAAGAAATGTTCAATTGACCTGAAAAATAACATAGCATTTATAAAAAATTACACAGCTAAATCACCAAGACATTTGTTGATACCTACATGGCCGAATGGTAAAGTATGAGCGGTTTGGCGCTTATATATCTCACAATGTGCTCGTCGCGACAGCGGAAGTAAATAAGACGCGCAGCCGAACAAACGCATGTCATGCACTATCTCGGCGACTTCGTATAATTATCTGTGCATTGAAGTATTATAACACATGTGACAGCATGTTTTTAAGACTGATAAACCAACAATATGTTTTCAAAAACGTTTTCGTAAATTGGCATTGAATATCAAAGTAAAATTGATAATAAGTCACATTTTTGCGTTTTAGACCAATTTAAATACTCTAAACTATTTTTAATGGGTAAATGTGGGTATTCACTGGAACGATCGATTCGTCTTCTAAATAATCGTACAAAGTTATTGATTTAGAACAAGGATCAAAAGGGTGAAACGTCATGCGGAAGCGTCGCGGCGCGCTCAAAACGGCATGTAGAACAAGGCGGGATTCTTTTCGTATACGGTTTATGGTATGTATTTTTTAATTAGGCTTTCTAAAAAGTATAATGTCATCTTGTTCTACCGCCGGTAGGGGTCCAACTTTCATAACTTGCCGATTGCCGCTGCACGGATGCGAGAAAGCCTTCGCCATTAGAGTAATTTGCACTGGAAGTTATAAAAATTGTTTCCGTCACAAATTATAAGTGAACAACAATAATGGAATGAGTAAAAAAAAGTAAAAAAAGTTTTCCTAGACGGGGCTCGAACCGACGTCCTCCCCGCATGCAAAACAAGAGCTCTAACCACTCGGCCAACAATGACCACGGTAAACGTGCTGGGTCTAGAGTGATATTTATACAGATGCACGATAACTTGCGATAAGCGTAAACATTTGTCATGACTATTAGGACACTTTTAATAGTTATAAAACGTTCTGTCAATTTTCTAGAGTGTAAATTTACGTCTCTTTTCACAAGATGTACATTATAATTATTTATTTTGTCATTTAAAAAATTCGGATGTGGCAGTCAGTCGCATGAAATCATCCAAATCGCCACCAAATAATATCTCGTGGTTTGAAACGTGGCTGGTAATGCGGGTAGCCTAGGACCCAAGGGGAGAAGACGCAACTGTATTGGCAGAGCTACCGATAGCGGACGATTTAGTTTAGGTAGTCACCGCAAAATTTGAAGCGCTCGGCCCTGCTTCCGACTCTTAAGTACCACTTGAAATACAACATGATGTGCTACCAGATGTGATCACGAAGTTATATACAAGCTATGAAAGCCTACATCTCATCAAACTGTGTTAAGGGTTAAAAGATTTACATTTTTCTTTACAAAAATTGCATAAAAAAATCATTTTTATTTTAGTGTAAATACTTCCACCACCCATGCACTTGTTAATCTGTCTAGCAATCATGTAAGTGTTGATAGTTACCTGTGAACCCTGGCTGGCAGACGCAAGTGTAGCCACCCTCGCGTCTGTGACACTCGCCTTGTCGCCCGCACGGGTTCGAGTAGCATAGGTTGACTTCCACGTCGCAGAGATAGTGCTCGCGGTTACCTGCGGGAGAAAACCAGATAACTTTGTACTATACACTTCATACGAATTAGTTGCGAGGCACTTTTATTGATTAAAATTACAACACAAGTGACCTACAACATTAAATCACTATTATTTATTTATTTTTCCCAGTGAACATTATCATCATCCATTGCCACTTCCTACTTCTGGCAGGGTCAGCTTGGGTTTCGCAACCAAATTTTTCTACTTCTTTCTATCCTCCCACAATCGTGTCTCTGCTACATGCTCCTAGCTCTCTCCTCTAGTACGTTGGTCTCTTGCTATGGTCTCCTTCCATCTCTTTCTTGGTCTCCCCCGTCTTCTTCTTCCATCAATCCTTTTCTCATACATTCTCCTGGGTATCCTCTGTTCCGTCATTTGTTTGCCCATTTTTGCCCCACCATTTGCCCAAACCATCTCAGCCGTGCCCTTCCCATCCAGGTTTGTGAATAGCAAATTGCAAACCAACTGTTACTAGCCTACTACTCTAATTGAGTAATTGGACATGAGATGACTTATTACTAAAATAATCAAATCAACAACATATCTTTGCATACATTTATAGCAGTAGGTGTGCCCGCTTCCCCACTGCAAGAATGCTAACACAGATTAATATTATCAAAAATATCATGAATCGATCTTCGAAAACTTAATTGATAAAAAATTGTTTTGCAATCGATACATGTATAAATTATCAACATAGTCCTAATTTTAGCCTACGGAAATCTCCGGTGGTTAACAATGATGGTCCTACCTGTGAAGCCCTGCGGACAGCGACAGGCAAACGTCGTGACGGGATAGATGGGTCTGAAGAGAACCGTGTCGCTGTGGATGAAGCCCGACGCGTTGCCAAACTTCAGCACAGTCAGGCACTGCTCGTAGTTCAGGCAAGGCTCGCGCACGCACAGGTTGTCGTCGAATGGCAACACCTGTAGGCAAACACACAAGAGGTTTAGTTCAATCATTATTATGTTGGTACCGGTAACTATTGTTATGTCGGTCACACTGGTGTAGCTTCGAGGCTATCATTGAGTAATTTAAAATAGGAAGGCCTTGTGAAATTAGCCTATAAATGTTTTCTTTTATAGCAATACCACAAAACTGATTTCTTTAAATGAGTAATTAAACAAATTTCTAATATTACATTACAACAACAATGAAGTCCTACAATAAAAGAAAAGCATTGTAAACATGATATAGGTAATATTTAATACAATTCAGAAGTTAAAAATCCATCCGGATCGGGGTTGGAGCCAGTCTCCTACATTCCGGGCACGCGCCTTAGCCAACTAGACCACAGAGACAAACTATTTTAACTTCTGAATAGGCTATTTGCATGAATTATAGATTCAAGTTAAACATATTTATCACTAGAGAATAAAACGTCCTGAATCCAAATATCGTGTTTGTTTTATTTTATGTTAAAAAAATATTTTGACATAGATATTGTGACTTGAAGCGTAGTATTTGGAACATACTGTGAAACGCGCTGTCATTGGTCATTCCATTCTGACGTATGTAGGCCCTACACGGGCGATGATGCGTCGCCCAGAGCTTGTCAAAACAGCGCTACCGCAGCCTGTTGTATTGTTGCCGAGAGATAATCCAAGCATTTGGCATTCTAAAGATATTATTTTTGCATTATACTGCACAGTATTGGAAGATCGTGATAATATAGGGCCTCATTACGTCACACTTTTGGTGCGGAATTTAAACGTTGTTTCAAAAACGATATTTTTAATTATTTTTTATAAAATACATCAAGGTGCTCCAAATTTTGATTTGAAACTGTTTATGTATGTAGAATCATGAGCAACTCGTTTTTTTTTAATCTCATGCAATAGCCTAAGTTGTAGTTACATTATAGAACTGAATGGATGGAGTCTAATATTACAAAGTAGCACAATATTATTTTTTAAATATATAACTGCAAGCTCACCTGCACCGTGGCGAGCCTGGCGAGGATGGCTCGGTTCAGGTAGACCCTCTCCTGAAGGAACTGCGGGGAGTAGAACTCAGGACCCTCGAGGTCCTGGCGTCGCGCTGAGAAACTCACGTTCAGGATCTTAGAGTTGACGTCCGTGTCGTCCTGGAGGGCGAAACACATTTACATGGATGAGTTGGTTGTAGTGGTGTGCGGGCATTATACATTTCGGGTTGGGTATTTCGGGGATAACCCTGGCTGAGTCATAAAAAGATACCAGACTTTTGGATACCAAAAACATATATTTTTAGGGAATGGTGGAGGTGCGGGTCCAGACAACTTTTTTTAACAGCTTATTTTATACAAAATGCCATTTAAAAAAAAGACAATCGAAAATGAATTGTGAGAAAATCATAATGTAAGATGCCTCACAAATAAAATTCAATATTCATTTTGACATGCAGTATTAGTATACCGGCCTTCCTACCTGACCCAAAATATGAGCAAAATGAATAGGCTAGAGCGGGAGAAAAAAATATAGATGACATTTTTTTTTTTAGAAATATTAAAGGGCCTACCCTGCTAGTAATGGATATTATTATAACTTACCTGTAATAAGCAAGAAATTTTGAAAAAACATAAGTGACAAATATTAAGAACATGTAGGCTAATTTATGTCTTTCGATGGCAGCGGCCAAAACACAATATAAATATTTAATGAGTTCAAGTTGTTTCATTTGAAAAGGGTTAAGTTCTTTAAAAAAGGCATTATGTTTAATAAATCAATATTTCCCAAAGACTGCGCTAAACAGTAGTTGACTAGTACCTGAATGCTGAAGACAAAGATATTCTCCTTGGGACACGGGATGATGGCGGACAAGCCCTCTATGAAGTAGGTCAGCAGCGGAGAAGGAGGAAAGCCTCCCCTGTCATGTCGTCCAGACGGACGGTGATAGAGTTGAACAACATCTCGTCGGTTTACGAGTATGACTGCAAATAAACAGTAGTTGACTAGTACCTGAATGCTGAAGACGAAGATATTTTCCCTTTGGGGCACGGGATGATGGTGGACAACCCTCTATGAAGTAGGTCAGCAGCGGAGAGAGGAACGCCTCCTCTGTCATGTCGTCCAGACGGACGGTGATAGAGGTGAACAACATCTCGTCGTGACAAGTATGACCGCTCTAAACAGTAGTTGACTAGTACCTGAATGCTGAAGACAAAGATATTCTCCTTGGGACACGGGATGATGGCGGACAAGCCCTCTATGAAGTAGGTCAGCAGCGGAGAGAGGAACGCCTCCTCTGTCATGTCGTCCAGACGGACGGTTATAGGTTGAACAACACTCGTCGGGGGACGAGTATGACTGCACTAACGTAGGTGACTAGTACCTGAATGCTGAAGACAAAGATATTCTCCTTGGGACAAAGGGATGATGGCGGACAAGCCTCTATGAAGTAGGTCAGCAGCGGAGAGGGAAAAGCCTCCTCTGTCATGTCGTCCAGCGGACGGTGATAGAGTTGAACAACATCTCGTCGGTGACCAGTATGACTGCACTAAACAGTAGTTTACTAGTACCTGAATGCTGAAGACGAAGATATTCTCCTTGGGACACGGGGTGATGGCGGACAAGCCCTCTATGAAGTAGGTCAGCAGCGGAGAGAGGAACGCCTCCTCTGTCATGTCGTCCAGACGGACGGTGATAGAGTTGAACAACATCTCGTCGGTGACGAGTATGACTGCACTAAACAGTAGTTGACTAGTACCTGAATGCTGAAGACAAAGATATTCTCCTTGGGACACGGGATGATGGCGGACAAGCCCTCTATGAAGTAGGACAGCAGCGGAGAGAGGAACGCCTCCTCTGTCATGTCGTCCAGACGGACGGTGATCGAGTTGAACAACATCTCGTCGGTGACGAGTATGACCGCGCTAAACAGTAGTCAACTAGTACCTGAATGCTGAAGACGAAGATATTCTCCTTGGGACACGGGATGATGGCGGACAAGCCCTCTATGAAGTAGGTCAGCAGCGGAGAGAGGAACGCCTCCTCTGTCATGTTGTCCAGACGGACGGTGATAGAGTTGAACAACATCTCGTCGGTGACAAGTATGACTGCACTAAACAGTAGTTGACTAGTACCTGAATGCTGAAGACAAAGATATTCTCCTTGGGACACGGGATGATGGCGGACAAGCCCTCTATGAAGTAGGTCAGCAGCGGAGAGAGGAACGCCTCCTCTGTCATGTTGTCCAGACGGACGGTGATAGAGTTGAACAACATCTCGTCGGTGACAAGTATAACCGCGCTAAACAGTAGTTGACTAGTACCTGAATGCTGAAGACGAAGATATTCTCCTTGGGACACGGGATGATGGCGGACAAGCCCTCTATGAAGTAGGTCAGCAGCGGAGAGAGGAACGCCTCCTCTGTCATGTCGTCCAGACGGACGGTGATAGAGTTGAACAACATCTCGTCGGTGACGAGACGAACAATCAGCTGCATAACGGCCTTCACCTCATTCACTCCGTCTGCGCGGGAGAAGGTAAAGTAGCGTTAGCAACAAGTAGGGACATTAATTCAACCTCAATCGATGTTGAGGCATCATTAAACCACATTGAATGTAAAATAATCGATATCAAATTTGTTAATCAATATCGTCCTTCATAAATAAACTTAAACAACTTTGATTTGAAATTTTAATTTTTAATTTTTATATCTTGCCAGCTACCCAGCCCAGCAAAAAATAAATAAACAATATTCAAATTGAGTAGAGCCATTTTCTACCAATAATGTTAATAATACAATAACAATAATAACAATAACACAAACCAAGAATTTTGTATTTACTTGATTTACTTATAAATAGGGCTGTGCGAGCAGGGATTTTTTTAGCCGAGCGAGATCGAGCGAGTATAATATGGTATTTTGCTTGATTTTCGAGTGAGTAGACCAAAATTTAATTTACCTAAATGTTGGTATTCGTTTTGGTCACGATGTTATATAAACACAAAATTTCCAATATGTTATTACAGTGTTGGCCTGCCAATTGATAAAACATTAATCTAAAATCATTTTAATCATAGGCTTACTGCTTAGGCTAAGCTAGCCTAGGCCTAGGCTCATTTCTAAATTGCCTCTACTATTAACAATTGTGTTCTTTCTATTTGAAGTTCAAAGAACAATATTATTTTTGGCCCTAGGCAAGGCCTAGGGTGGGCCTAGCTAGGCCCTAGAAGCCTTTAAGGTAAGTTGCAGGGGGCCTCTAGGCCTAGCCTTGTAGGGCTAGCTAGGCCTAGGCCAGCAGTAGTTTAGCTCACATCCTTGTGCATTGAATTAATGCTGTGGGCCATTACACAATAAGTAGGGTTAAGGCAGTCATAACTATGTTCATTTCACCTCGTATTTCAATTGCGCTTTACCTGCAAATTGTATTAAAACACATATTGGGAACACTAATTTCTTCAAATAATACGGAAAGTAAAAAAAACATAGGTCCGTCGCATAATATATACATTTCAAATTGATTCAGTCGTTTACGGAATGACAGACGCTAAACAACTTGCAGCCTTGTGACGTACGTCGTAATTCGTAAAAGTCGATAGTCGATTTAAAGTCGAACGCATGTCTGCGACATATCGATATTAGACCAAAGAAGAGGTTGGCATGTCTTTATCCGAGTTCTTTGGAGACATGCGCAGTGTCGGTGCGCACGGGCACGGCGTCAAAGCGAGAGCATCGAGTGGCCTGCGCCTGCGCAATGCCCATTACCAGTCAGCTGTTCGCTGTCGACGTGAAGAATGTTGCAGAGCGCGTCATAATATGGAATATTACGCCGCCGAGGCCGTATTTTCGTTCGTTCTCGAACAATTCTAGAGTCATTTCGAGACTCGAATTTTCGAGCATCAAAAAAATCACACGAGCGAGCGAGCGAGAATGTTGACGTGCTCGATCTCGGCTCGAAATTTCGAGTCTCGCACAGCCCTACTTATAAATGATATTGATAGGCCAAACTTATTTGGCATTAGTATTGCAAAGAAATAAAAAATAATAAATTAATCATCAAATGAATTTCATCTATTCCAGTATCGATATCAAGTGCAGTGCAGCTCTATTTAATACAAAGTCCAAACCTTTTTTTAAAAAAATGCATGTTTTATGGTATATCTTCTTCTTTTCATATGCCCACAATTTTTTATTGTTAGGCTAACACAACCATTTGCATTTTCTGTTTTTACCTGTAGAAAATACAAGTTGTCTAAAATATAAATAAATAAAAAAACTCGACGAATGGAACGCACCTGTGACCGAGACGTCCATGCTGGCGACCTTGGCCACGTTGGTGTTGAGCTGCGGCGAGAGGCTGAGCGCGCCGGACGTCTGGTTCAAGGTCACGAGGTTGGCGTTGTTCCCGGAGAGGATCCGGTATCGGAGCTGGTCCGATACGTCCGCGTCCGAGGCCGGGATACGACCGAAGGGGCCGGTCGGGAAACAGGAGCGGAAGTTGTTGAAAGTCACCTGGGGGAGACGAGAACAGACACGACGTCATAATATATTATGAGGCGACGTTTGATGCTAGTTTTAAGAATAAATAATTACAATTTTATAGTCATGTGAACTTATTCAAAATTGTACCATGTATTATGTTAGGTAGTTAGTTATTGGTGTTAGTTTACAATTTAAATATACACTAAGGCTATCATACATTAAAAAAAATAGCCTAATTCCAATATATTGACTACTTTCATATCCAAGTGGCTCATATTGCAATCTTAGCCTGTTTGGTTATTTGCTAAATTGCAAATTTTCAGAATTAATATAAAAATATTAAAAAGACATTTGACCCAAAATGTTAGTATTGTATTGAAAGATTATAATTTGTTCTAAACTTGATTGAATATTCCAAATTTGAATAATGTTTGTGAATATTTTATGTAGGCCTGGGTATTTTAAGTACAAAAATAATAATATCAAGTTGAAGGAGCAGGGTGAGGCCACTGTTTGCAGACATAATAGAAATGCCAATAATAGGTCTACACTTTCTCAAATTTCAGTGGTAAAAATAGGGGTGTGGCCATTAGAAGATGGCGACCTTCAATCGCGTAAATATGTATTCTAAATTTGCCCGAACATAAATTCACTATGTCCACAAATTTTTCCCCTCCCCTCCTATCTTCTCCCCCCCCCCCCTCACCTGGAAGTCCTTGAGAACGGGAGCGTTGTCGTTTACGTCGGTGATCATGACGTCGATGTGGGCGTCGGCTCTGAGCGGCGGCGAGGCGGCTCGCACGATCAGCTCGTACTTCTTGCGCGGTGATTCGTAGTCGAGCTCGACCATCGTCAGCAGCTCGGCCTTGTCCGAGCCGGGACGAGTCACCAGGGAGAAGCTGTTCGAGTCCTCGCCACCTGGAACAACACGTAGGCAGTTGTAGGAAAAGTCACAAAACTAAATTGATAGGCAATAAGATAATAATGTGATTGTTTTTACAAATTTGCCATTTCCATCCTTCTCTTCCCCCCTCCCTTCCTCGCCCCCTACCTATGATGGAGTACTGCACGACTGCGTTGGGCCCCTCGTCAGGATCCCTAGCGTGGATCTCCCCTACGGTCGATCCTATCGGAGAGTTCTCTTCTATGTACATGATGATCTTGTCGGAGTCGAAGGCAGGCGGAGAGTCGTTGATGTCTTCAACGTTGATGGTCACCCCCACCGAGCCAGAGAGCGCAGGCGAGCCCCTGCGGAGGACATAACACCGTCAGACTAGGTTCGATGCTTTAGGCTGTTGAGGGATTTACATCTTAGTCCTGAAGCTGTATGAAATTGTGCTATTATGTTGAGCAATGTGCGAGTGTCAAGAATAAAAAATTATTGAATGAATTTTTTGACGAGGTGAGAAACTAGAGCGCTTCAACCGGTTAGGTCATATTGCGCAGCCTGTGATATTGAAAGTTGATGAGATGTGTTAATGGTGTGTTTGATGATTAGATTGTTTTCTACGTGTAATATAAAAAAATAAATATATAAGAAAATAAAATGATGATAGTAGGTCTAATAGCAAAACAAAAGTTATTTATGTGAATGGAAATAAATAAATGAGTTAAACGGTCTTTTGATTAAATTAAGACTGTTGGATGAGCTCGAGCAAACCAGGCTTTGATGCAAACACAGAGGTATAGTCCCCCAGTCCCGTCAAGTCCCTACCTGTCGATAGCGAAGGCCATCAGCTGGAACTGAGCGACGCTTTCCCGGTCCAGAGACTTGGCCGTGCGGATCACACCCGACGTAGGATCCACGACGAACGAGCCGTCGGCTACGGCTTCCTGCGAGAGAGCGTAACGTATCCGTCCGTTGAGGCCCATGTCCTGGTCGTACGCAGAGATCTGGACCACGCTCGTGCCAACCTGACAGAGATAAAACAGTGTTAAAAAAAAAATCGAGTAAATGCGATATTTGATTTAAAACAAAATTTTGTTGTCTTTTGGTAAAACTTTTGTTCGTTCAATATAAAATGTAACAATTCAAAAGCATATCCCGTATCTATATATCGAAGGTGTTACGTGTCTTTGTCGAACAGCCGTTGTCAACAAATATTATACTCACGAGCGCGTCTTCAGGTACGGACCCTGCGTACGAAGCCTTCTTGAACTCTGGCGGGTTATCGTTGACGTCCGCCACTATGATCTCGACGTCCGTTGTGTCCGAGAGAGACGGAACGCCTCCGTCGCGAGCCGTCACAGTCAGCAGGTAGCCGCCGAGCTTCTCTCGGTCCAGCAGCTTCCGAGTGATGATCGCGCCCGTCTGAGGGTTGATCTCGAACTCGGGAGAGGAAGATTCGTCCAAGGAACCCAGGCTGCAAGCAACGTGCAAAGTCAGCAACATTTCAATAAAATAAGTAAAATAAAAATAAATTAGTATACCGGTAATAATGTCCGCAGGAAGTGTCCTATTAAAAAGTAGGCCTTAAAATTGAAAAAGTGCAGTGTGGTCAATAAACGTGCAATACTACTATTTATCCTATAACAGACTATTCAAAATTTGAGTGGTCAAAATGGAGATGTGTCCATTACTCGAAGGCGACCTAAAATCCAGTAAATACGGTACAGTCTACCCACTCAGTCACAGAACCTGTTGCAAACGACACCGTCAACTAATGAACAATGGCTAACCAGAAAGTTATTTGAAATATATTTTAACAGCCACCAAATGGTTGGCTATGATTCACTGGTGGACAAAGCTAGATTCAAAAAAGGGTCATTCAGAACAACATTCTTCTATTTATTTATTTATTATGTTTCGATTTCTAGAGCAGCTCCAAAAGCATTGTTCATATTAAACACAACCCTAGTATTGTTTGATCTAAGTTCACTTTAAAAGTAAAGAAAATTCTGACATGATAATATAGAGAGAATAAAATGTTTTAATTAGGCTAATATTTTTAATTATTTAAAAAAAGAATGTACCTAGCCTATTGCTAAAAAGCATGCAGGGTAAAGGCACAAGGGGTCAACCTAGCATGAGAGTCCCCACCTGTATGTGATCTGTGCGTTCTGGCCCACGTCTCCGTCAGTCGCCTCCACAACCACCACCGTGGTGCCGACAGGGGCGTCCTCGAACACAGACACCGAGTAGGGGGCGTTCTCAAAGGCGGGCGCGTAGTTGTTGGCGTCCGAGACGTTGACGTAGACAGTCGCAGAGTCCTGGCGTCGGCCAGAGTCGGATGCCGTCACCCGTCAGCACAAAGCGCTTCTCCTGATGAGCAGTGGGAGAGAGAGACAAACACATTAAAACCATAGTCTTAACCACAAAGATGTCACACACACAGAAATGAGTCTTCCATTTTGACGATTTTTAAATTAAAGTGAAAAAAAATAGCCTAAATAAGATTTGAGGATTTTTGGAGGAAGAGAACGTCTAAGATGGTTAGGACATATGAAAAGGATGGGCGGGGAGAGGATTTCAAGACGAGAATTTGAAGCAGCAGAGGAGGGGAAAAGAAAAGTAGGAAGGCCATAGAGAGAAATGGGGAAGATTAATTCAAGAAGACGTTGGAAAACGAGGTGAAGTGTGGAGCATGTGGCAAGAGAAAGCTGTGGGAGGACAGAAGAGAGTGCAGTAAATAGAGATTACGTAAAGTCTCTGCGCATGCCCGAATCTGCAAGAATTCTGGGTAGTGTGTTGCAAGCACAGCCAACTAAATCTTAAATTTTCAACACAAGTATTAATCATTGTTTACATTGAAGAAAACACAGCTTCTGTTCAGAGGTTTTACTAAAGTTCTGAGCAACATATTCCCAGCTGCAATCCGCAAACAGAGTTTCGCTGATGGTTTTTACGAAATCGTCTATTGGTGGAGAGGAAGGAGTTAGATGATGAGGAAGAAACACTGAGTCTGCAAGCTTAGTATCTACAGTTTGGCCTATATATTGTGGAAACCACCTAGCTGACATAGTTGGAACTGAGTTAAGATATTATTGTATCGAACCAAAAACTACAAATTTGGATTAGGAAACATTTCAACTAGTGGCACAGGACCTGGGTTTAATCTCCGCCGAGAATGATTTGAAATTTATGGATTTGATTACACATGATATTCAATATAATCAAAATCGAGAAATCACCTGTTTGTAAATCCGGTTGGGCGATGGTATGAATCCTTGGCCATTCTGCGATGTTATTGCAAATTTTCCCCGGACATTGCCGCCGGTCAGCTCGTAATGAGTCTGAACAGATAGGAAAAAACCATGTTATCACAAGTCAAATCATTGACCCTTCAATGTTTACAATTCAACTTTGATTCAATTGAGAGAGGCAATGGAAGCTCTACTCTAATTTACAAAAAAGTAATTTTCAATCTAAACTACGTGGACAAAACAATATCAAAATTGGGGATTCAATATATGTAGTTTAGGCATATTACTATGCAATAGATTAAGGATTATAAAAAGAATTATTTAGAAAATAGCTCATTAGGATAAGAGGGAATGGGACATATTTGGCTTAGCAAATAGCTATTGGCTCGGCCAAGATGCATCCGACGTATATGAAACTTTGCAAAGTTGTCAATGAAGCATACATGGACGCCCTGTGGTCATAGATTTTCAAAATTTGCCTTAATCAGCCTGAAAAAAATCACGAATAAGTCAATTTTAGAGATTTTAACAAATCAAAATTTGTGAAAACTCATTTATTTTTATAAATATTTTTTAAAACAAAAATTTGGAAAAAGTGTTACTGTAGCGCCCTATATTCCACATACGTGACATATGTTATGTTTAAAATTTCAGACACCTGTGGTGTCAGTCGGCCAAGCGAACAGCCATTGCCTAAAACGCCATGTCCCATTCTCTTAATAATGTGCCTACTGCAGTTTGCTACTCTTTAAAATGCCTCAGTTTTATATTTAAAAAAATTAAAAATAGTAATATATTATTTTGGCACATTTGGGCTTATTAAAATCTTGATATGTGATTACTACCTCCTCCCCCGAAACAAAAAGTTTTCCCAAACAACCTTGGGTTCTCGTCCCTGTCTGTGGCAGTCACGCTGGCAACGGGGGTCCCCGTGGATCGTCCTCACTGACAACGGCCCTCGTATTCCTTGGGCTCAAAGGGTGGGGTCGTTGTCGTTGACGTCTTGCACGGTTACCACCAGCTGGCCGTCGCGCTCTTGGAGGCACGCCGCCGTCCGAGGCCAAGACCTTGGAAACAATCGGAAACGAGGTAAAATAAAAATAAAAAAAATAAAATTATATATAAAAAAAAATCTGGAATTTTTCAAACATAAACTTAAACATTCTGGCTCCAGATTAACTTTTAAAAAGTCACGATAAGCTAAATATACCCAACATAAATTGCCAAAGAGTATTTAAAATAGAGGGTCGCTGGATGACCACAATCTGGAAAATTTTCCAAATCATCAACGTACTCTATTGGTCAGTTCGTTCGGGACCTAGTGTTAACCCCAAAAAAAAAGTCAGTGTCTACATTAAACACTTGTTTTTGGGCTAGTGTTATGAAAGCAGTCTTAACCTGAAGCGAACGAACGGGCCAAAGTGGCTCATTTCACAAAAGTGTGTGCGAAACGAATGTACCTTATATCCTGTCGCACACCCGGGCATATGTATGCCATGCACGTAATGATTTACAATGGAGTGTACATACGCATTTAAATTTCTCAAGTGGTCTATTCACCCCGTGGGTGTTGCCAGTGTAGTCAGGACTAGTTTGGAACAACTTTATCTAGGGCGACGGTCGTCGCCCGGCAAAACAAGCGAGGCGATGCTTAGGCGACACCGAACTCCGGCCCTATATACACCTACAAGATTTTGGGGGGTTTTCAGCTATCTGCACACGCCGCCCCGAAAGAGTTAAATCTTGAAACTCGGATTGACCTGGTATGTGGTCCATGACATACCAAAAAAAAAATCAACCCGATCCGACAACTCGTTCTGTTTAAAAAAGGCTCCAACATCGTAAAATTTCCCCTTAAAGCTGGCTGGGTGGGTGGGTGGGTGGCAGTTCTCCCGGAGATTTTCTTTAGCCTACAGAGAAAACGGTAAATCTTAGAACTATGAAACTTGGACCACACTTAGGTGTATTTTCAGACGCAGTGCCTTTGCTTTCAAACCAAAATCGGGTAACAGGGACCGGAGAAAATCAAAATTTGGATGATAATCAAAACGCGTAATTACCAAGGCGTGGTAATTTGTACAAACTTGAAATTTAACATGCTATTATAAAATATATCTTGCGTCCAAAACACAAGGGGGCTAAATTTGGATGACCATGGGCCCAAAAATGACAAAAAACAAAATCTGAACTTTAAAGAAATGAATCATTCAAGAAAACGCTACAACTGAGAGTTTCAAACGTGGAATACATGTTGAATCTCTCATTCTTTTCACTTTTGAATATGGAAAGAAAAATTGGGTTAACGGGTACCGGAAAAAAAAACCAAAAATTTTCAAAAGTAGGTAATTCCGTACTCTTATGAATAATACGCTATACCAGAAAAAGGTTCATCTTAGAACTTTTTAAACTTGGGCCACACTCAGATGTACCTCATATAACAAAAAACCCGGGGAATTGGGGGCCGGGGAAAATCAAATCAAAATCAAAATCAAAATCAAAAAGCGTAATTACTCAGGCGTAGTAATTTGTACAACTTGAAATTTAAACCCTGCTCTTAACCATTATAATATCAAGTGCTTATGCTGGTGCGTTGGTCTTGTTGTTAGCGTATCTGCTTCCAATGCAGAAGGGCCAGGGTCGATTCCCGCTAAAGTCAGAAGTTTTTTAACTTCTGATTTGGACTTAAGTCTATCATTCTTGTCTTAGGAGTTTGTAAAAAGGTGGGCTTTGGAGCCGTCCTAGCAAAATCAAAACGCGTAATTACTCAGGCGTAGTAATTTGTATACAAGCTTGAAATTAAACAGCTCTTAACCATTATAATTCTAGAACTTATGCTAGTGCGTTGGTCCCTTTTTTGTTAGCGTATCTGCTTCCAATGCAGCGGGCCAGGGTTCGATTCCCGCTAAAGTCAGAAGTTTTTTAAATTCTGATTTGGACTTAAGTCTATCATTCTTGTCTTAGGAGTTTGTAAACGGTGACTTTGGAGCCGTCCTAGCAAAATCAAAACGCGTAATTACTCAGGCGTAGTAATTTGTATACAAGCTTGAAATTAAACATGCTCTTAACCATTATAAATATCTAGTGCTTATGCTAGTGCGTTGGGCTTGTTGTTAGCGTATCTGCTTCCAATGCAGAAAGGGCCAGGGGTTTGTTCCCGCTAATCAGAAGTTTTTTTAACTTCTGATTTGGACTTAAGTCTATCAGTTTCTTGTCTTAGGAGTTTGTAAACGGGGACTTTGGAGCCGTCCTAGCAAAATCAAAACGCGTAATTACTCAGGCGTAGTAATTGTATACAAGCTTGAAATTAAACATGCTCTTAAAACCCTTATAAATTCTAGTGCTTATGCTAGTGCGTTGGTCTTGTTGTTAGCGTATCTGCTTCCAATGCAGAAAGTTTAGGGTTCGATTCCAGACACAAGTCAGAAATTTTTAAATTCTGATTTGGACTTAGGTACATCAGTTCTTGTCCCTTTGGAGTTTATAAAAAGGTGACTTTTGGGGCCGTCCTAGCAAAGAAGCCATAATAAAATTCAGAGTTGTTCTGAATCGGCCTTGTTGATTCTGGCGTTGATCCGCGGGTGTTTCGCACTGTCCATACCACTGATTGATATATTTCCTATTAAAAATATCGATCTTTGGTTGGTTATCGCCCACCTCGTCGATTGCGTCGGGCCTGCAGGGTTGGCTTTGGGCGCTTTGATTTAAAGTCCCCCCACTGAAAATCGTTATATAACTGAGTGGGTAGTCCTGTAAATAAAAATTTATTTATTTATTTAAGGGGTATCTTGGGGGGACCGTGGGCCCAAAATGTAAAAAAACAACTTTGAACTCAACAAATTTAATCATTCACACCTTGATAGCGAACGAACAACAAAAAGATGTAATATCCAACCAATACAAAATTTTTTAAAAAAAAAAACGGCAGCCCAAACTCCCTTCAAAAGTTTTCCGGCTGTGAATGCGTGAGATATAGAAGTTGAGCCAAGCTTTTTATTCTTTCTCCCTAGTTTCGCTTTTAAATAAGTAAAATCATTTCGCCTGTTGACGAGCGCCAAGCCAACGATTTTTGTGGTAAAAAAGTAAAATTTTTAAACTCGAAATCATAAAAAAATTGCCTTGGCCATTGAATTTGGTTCATGGCCAAGCCATTTTTTTATGATTTCGAGTTTAAAAATTTTACTTTTTTACCAAAAAATCGTTGGCTTGGCGCTCGTCAACAGGCGAAATGATCTTACTTATTTTAAAAGCGAAACTAGGGAGAAAGAATAAAAAGCTTGGCTCAACTTCTATATCTCACAGCATTCACAGCCGGAGACTTTTGAAGGAGAGCTTGGCTGCCGTTTTTTTTTTTACAAATTTTTGTATTTGGTTGGATATAATTTACTACTATGGTTTGTTGCTCAGATGGCTCTAAACTGTGGGAAAGACTTCAAACTACAATCAAAATATGTTTTAAATTCAATTTCTTTAAAAAAAATTCCCCCAATGTTTAGTTTAATTTAAAATAGCCTAAACAAGTATTTTTGACGTTTCAAAGTGTTCCATTAGTTTGAGTGTCTAGTTGCAACCGTACCTGGAACTGGTATCTGGCGTGATGCTCCCGGTCCAGCTCTCGCGTCGTGTGAATCCAGCCGCTCCGCTCGTCGACAGTCAGCGGAAAGTCGCTGGTCGAGCCTCCCGAGTCGTCCCTTGGTCCGAGCGTGTAGCGGATGTTGGCGTACTCCCCTTCGTCGGCGTCGTATGCTTGAACCTGGGGACATGGTTTACTGTTGAGTCGTAGAAGGGGTGAAGAATTCATAGGTTGGAAAAAGTTATAGTTTAATTTCATCGAGATTATTATTATTATTTACTACAATTCAGAAATTAAAAAAGTCCGCCCCAACTGGGAATCGACCCACGGATCTCCCGCATTCCAGAAAGGCGTCTTAACCACTAGACCATCAGGACGGTTACATTTTGATCTCTGAATTGTAGTTGCATTATACATCTGAATGGATGTACAATAACTAGAGCCCCGTGAAGTTAGCATAACTTTTTCTTCAGTGACCATTTATTTGACCAAACATTAACATGAATTATTCACAAATGTGGTAAACATTGGTTAACAAAAACATACAATAAACACTTGCACACAAAACAGCACAACTTTTAATCTAATTTGCCAATTTGCATAAAAGCTATAAAAATTAGTGCCGATAGGCCTCGACGGTATTTTTCCTAATGATAGCTATGCATACTGGCTCATACTGCCACACTTTGATCACCGACCATATACAAATCAGTAGTACTGCCTTCTAAATACAACAAACAGCTTACCAAAAGGGCTTTTACTACGGGACTTGTACTTCCTTTTGAGTTATGAGAGATTCACTCATTCGACAATTTTAAATCTGCCCTAAGCACACATGTTTTAACATACAAAATTAATTCTAGCAACTTTTCTCTGATTCATTGATATAATAATCAATTCATTCAAGTGTAAGACAACACTTATTTACCTTATTTTCAAAATTCAATACTTTTGCTATTGATTGTCACATAATATTGTTCACATTTTATGTTGTTATCTTTTTTAATAAAGTAATTAAATAATGTTATCATTTATTTATTCATGGAACGTCAATCTTATTTAGTTCAAAAACTGATTTACAAAGGAGGACAATTTACATGTTGATGTTATAAGGTTGGCAGTCACCAAGTGTGTTTGGAGCTCTGCTCTTTTCTGCCATCCTCGTGACACATTTAATCAATGAATGTGTTGCGGAACAAATAATAAACCAAGACATAAAGTGGCGATGGTTAGGTCTTATGCAACACTCACCCTGACGATGCTGTATCCCGCGGGAACACTCTCCGACACGGACTCCTGGAATAGCGACGTGTAGAAACGGGGGGCGTTGTCGTTGACGTCCAGAACGTTGACCAGAAGCTGAGTCGTGTTGGATCGACTCGGGCTGCCGCCGTCTGGAACAGAGATAGCGTTGGAAATTAGTTTAATAACGTTCACAAGTTGCCAAGTGACACAAAGTTGTAATGATGAAATTTGTTCTATTAATCTATTATCAGATAAGCATATTACTAGTTGAGAAAAAAATGAGAAACACAATGACATAAAAATAATTGGTGGTGAAAATCAATTGATGGAAGAGATCTATGTTAAGATTAAATTAATAAATTTAAAAATTAAAGGACTAATTTAAAATGTAATCATGCGTAATATACATAATGAATACAAAATGAACATAACATTCTATGTAATAGGCCTGTTATATTCTTCTTTTCAAATGCCCACAATTTACATCTTATCAAGTCTTAGCATTCACCTTCAGCATTTAGGCCTATGCCATCATTCAAACAGAGATATCTAGGGTCCCTGTTTTAGTAATTTGTATTAAAAACCGATCGCTATAATTGTGTTTATTGCACACACCTTGCGCCCGTATGACGAGGCGGTAGCGCCGTAGTAGTTCGTAGTCCAGTGACTTGATGAGCGAGACGGCGCCCGACAGGCTGTCTATAGAGAACTGGCTCTGCGTGTTCCCGCTGATGATCGCGTAGCGGATGGCAGCATTATTTCCCTGGTCGGCGTCCAAAGCTCTGAGGAAACGCAAAAGTTGTGATAATTAATTATGTTTACACAGTAATCAATAAAACATACATGGACAGCAGTACAGTCGTACATTGTCAATATTTTATTTTATGCTTATCAGCCAGGATCAATCTACAAATGTGGACAATTTTAGACTTTTGAAGAAAATCAATACTAAACCTGAAAAATCAGTTTAATTTGTTTAAATTAATTTAAAATTATTTCTTGAATAGTGTAGCTGCAGAGCCCTATGTTTAAGCTTCCTTAACAACTACCCAAAATGTTAAACAACTGATATGTCAATTGGACAAGCAAACAGGAATTTGCTTAAAACGAATGTCCAATATCTTCTTAAAGGCTCCAGATGTCCACAGGAACAGAATTCTATACTAATATAATAATTAAACTTTTAGAGCAGCATAAACCCGTTGAAGATGACTAAATAGTCGTCGAAATATCGTTACCTACCTACATAATTTTCTTTATTTACAATAGTCTAACTAATTCATTACATTAGAAGTAAATACTGTTATAAAACTACGTAATTTTAACCTACTTGCCTTTTGTTGTTTTGTAACAAAAATATTGTCCTGATTCATTCAGATGGTAAACAACATTAAAAACATGTGAACAAATGTTACAAACAAATGTGTTTACAAATGTAAACGCCAATGCTGAACTGAACACCGAAGGATGGGTCGACTCACTTGACGTGCGCGATGACGGGATTCTCGCTCCAGTTGACGTCCTCGGAAACGTTGACGGAGTACGTCCTCTCCGTGAACTGGGGATAGTTGTCGTTGTCGTCCAGCACCCGAACGACCACCGTCGCTGTCGCTGACCGTCGCTCCGCCGCGGGCTTGGCTAGGTCCGACGCCTGGACGATCAGCGTATACACCTGGTACAATCAACAAGGTTTAATGATTGCTGTTGCTTAACATGTAATACACTAAGCAAGGTTGCCACTTTCAAGGATTTTATCCTTTTTCAAGGATTCCAGGATTTTTGACAAAATTTTAGGATTTACCATAGTGAAATACATGAAATTCTTACATTATTTTTAATACAGCCTAAAAAGCAATCAACAGTGGGTAATAAAAACATCAGTAGCACCGGGTAAAAGTGGGTAATAATAAACCCAGCAAATAGGCTACGAGACACAATAGCAAAAACTAACGTTGATACATATTTGAAGAAAATTCGGATTCTTACGACGACGACGTGAGAAACTAGGTGCTTTCCAAACCGTTTAGGTCATATTGCCCGCCTGTGAATGAAAGTAAATTAGAAGAGTTAATGCAGGTATTTTGATGATTAGATTGTTTTTTCTAAGTGTATAAATACAAAATAAATTGAAGATGAAGAAAGTAATAGAAAAATAAAAGTTATGTATGTAAATGAAAATAAAGAAAAGAAAGAAATGTGTATGAAGTTAATAAAGTTTGTTAGGTCTATGCACGCTTAACGTTAGTTAAATTCACCAAAATTCCTGAAAATTTCAAACAATTTCTTCACGTAATAATCCACAAAATATTAAATAGCTATTTTCAAGGCTTCGTCAGGATTTTTTTAAGTGTCTTTGACGGATAAAATAATTACTTGGTGGCAAACCTGCACTAAGGCTATTCGTCTAAAGTCCGGTAATTCAATGTCCAGTTAAAGTGGAAGTAAATTTAACTCCACATAACTTAGTTATTATCATACGGCAACAGCAATCAGAAGCCTTGTAATTACTAGTTTGTTCCTCGAGGATAACGACGACGACGTGAGAAACTAGAGCGATTCAACCGGTTATGTCATATTGCGCCGCCTGTGGTAATGAAAGTTGATAAGATGAGTTAATGGTGTTTGATGATTAGATTGTTTTCTAAGTGTATATTAATAAAATGATGATGACGATGATAGCAATAGCAAAACAAAAGTTATTTACGTGAATGAAAACTAACTGGTAGATAAATTTTAACTACACATTAAAACTCTGGACCGTAAGACGATTATGATTAGTCGATGAGTATGACGATAAAGGACGGTTACAAAAATCTCAGGATTCGAACCCACGTCCTCGTATAACCATACGCTTTGGACCGGTGCCCTAATCATATGTGCCCTTGCTCTCATGGATTTAAGGAACAATTCAACAGATTGAACCCCCTTTTCATGTGCCTCCTACATTATAAACTACTACACTAACTAAACTAGGAACACGAAAAACATGTTTCAGTGGGAGAAAAGGTACAGAAGGACGACAGCTTACTTGAAAAACATTAGGTAGGTTGCACTGACACAAATAGCCAAGCCATTTAGGCCTCACCCATACATGTGTGAACTAAAAACCACATTTTCAATATCACCATCAACACCCATCCTTGTTTTTTGCTTAATAGTCTGCTGGGGTCAGTCTGCTAAGTCAGCTTAGGGTTTTGCAATCAAATTTGTCCGCTTCTTTCTATCCTCCCACAATAATCTCTTCTATATCCTCCCAGCTCTCTCCTCTCGCTTCAAAGTCTCCTTCCATCTTTTCCTTGACCTCCCCCGTCTTCTTCTACCTTCTTCAATCCTTCTTTTCTAAATTCTCTTCCGTCCTTCGTTGCATATGTCCAAACCATCTCAACCGTACCCTTCCCATCCTGTCACCTAGCATATTTTCTCATGTCATTGTTTCTATTGTGTCCCTTCTTTTTAACTCTTTCAATTATTTTTTTCAATTAACTAAATTTAAAAATACCCAGTGAAAACAACACAGAGAACTGGGTGTCTACAAATTTTCCATTACAAAATTCCCTGACTTCTCCAGGTTTTCCAGATTGAAAATTGTATTATTCCAGACTGTAAATTTGGCTTTCCCTAAACATTATAATGGAGGAAAAATAGTTTATAAATTAAATGTCGATTTCGGAGGGAATTTTAAACACGAGACAAGGCTAATTACTTTAAGAATTGAATTTTAAAATTGAGAATTTCTAATTTCAGCTACAAAAAAGGTATTTAAATTACTAAAATATTGATTTTTTACATTAGGCTACTTGAAAAATTCCAGAAAAAAAGAAAATTCACTGACTTTTCCAGGTTTTCCAGTCTTGTAGACACCCTGAGAGAGAACGTTGGTTATGGACACAAAGGGACAATGACGCGTATAGGGGACTTCAGTCGACGCCAACTCACCTCCGCCTGCTCCCTGTCCAGCGCGATCCGGGTGGATATCACCCCGGACTTGGGGTCTATCCGGAAGCCGTCAGGGACCTCCCCCCCTCCGCTGTCTTGCTGCACGATGGAGTACTCCACCTGTTGGACACACACACACAAGCGATGAGCCACGTCACATTGTGCTCACATTACCATGTTGACATTGCATGACACACACACAAGCGATGAGCCACGTTGCGTTGTGCTCACAATACCATGTTGACAATGCATTCAATTTAACTTTTTTTATCAATTTTATTTTTGTTTATAAATTATTTTAATAACAAATTGACAATTTGAAAACCTCTTGCTCGCATGTTTATAATATTAGGCTATAGTAGGTGGTATGAACTCATTTCATAAATAATTTAAGTAAAGGTTAAGTAGGCATGCCTACCCACTCAATTCTTTTGGATCATTATGTCGCGTAGCTTTTATTTATCATGTATTCAGATTCAGATTTATTGTATTCTTATTAAATATCCATGACATGATTTATAACAATTTGGATTATGTTCATAAAGTTGCTTTTACATGATGAAGACCTAGACAGGCTAAATTTAAAATATTGCCACGTCCAATGCTTTAAACTAGGCCAGAGTTGCCACTTTCAAGGATTTCATCCTTTTCTCAGGATTTTAAGAGTGTCTCAAAGATAACAGGATTTTGGGCAAAATCTTTGGATTTTCTACTGTCTTTAAAAAATACATTAAAACATTAAATTAATACATTTTTTAAATTCAGACAAAAAAAGCAATGTAGACCATAAAAAACATCAGGTACTACTAAAAATAAACATAAGTGACTGCATAGGCCTAACATTTACCGCAAGTGGTAGTTATAATGAGTAGGCCTAAAAGTAAAACGTTAATTTATATATTGGAAGAAAATTCTGATTCTTATGCGTTTGTCTGCACGTAATTTTGACTAGATTCTCGAAAATCAGGCTGGCATAACATATTTTGGTATGAAACCGGAAAATTTGTAACATTCCTTCGCGGTTATAATACGCTAATGCTGAATAACTGTTTTCAAGGATTTCTCAGGATTTTTTAAGTATCTTTCAAGGATAAAAAAATTGACTTGGTGGCAACCCTGAACTAGGCTGCTTCGCGAACGCTTTTCCAGTCGCGTTGATGGATGAGCTTTTGTTAAAAAATATTTCTGTCCAATGATTACAATTCAAATGTGATCTCATTACTGTTTCTAGTTACTTGATATTACTTGTTCATTATATACCTGTAAAATGCTTAAATTAAAACCTTTATTTCTATGAATTTTGACTAACTTTTCCAACTTTTTCTTTCAAAAGGCACTACATTACCATAATCGTAAAGTCAATGTAAAATATGAACTTTGTATCCCCACCCGTTTGGTCAGAATCAGACCAAATATCACAAAAAATCTTACTAAAAATTGTGGGAAAAATTGTAAAAGTACGATTTCTATGAGAAATATTTCTTCAAATGTCTCTAAAATCCACTGCCTCCTAGATGCTCGTCGTGGCTCCTCGTTCCCTGCCTGTTCACGCGACAGGTTTTGATTGTTGAAGACAATTCGCACTTTTTTTCCACAGCGCTAGTTACCGTCCCCAAGAGCTTTCTTTTGTTTTCGTTGTTTACATACGATCTGCATACGATTAAAATGTCATGCCAGAGTTGAGCTGTATTTTTCTTCATAATAGGCAATGGTGCGTGCAAGAAGTTGTAAGATACCGAGATGCCATTATCTAACTGAAAACAAGTAGGTCTTTCTTTGCATGAGCTACAGGGAAATAAAGAAATTGTGCCACCCAGGCCCCCCCCCCCCCAGACTCCCATTTATCACGCGCCTCTGCTTGATGGAAAGGAATATTGTTTAGCTCGTGGCCTAGTCAAGACTAGGGCCTAAGTAGGCTACCTAAGCCAATTGATTTTTAATATGATTAGGAATAGGAGGCATATGCCCTATAGATAAAAATAACATGCCTATTAGCCCTTGCCTTATATTATCAAACAACAAAGTTATCAATATCTACTTTTTGTTTAATTACCAGCATAATATAACTAGACAAATTTGTATATTACTATTTTGCAAACCATGATAAGTGATGTAGGCCTACGTATACAAAATACGATCTAAAACATTCAATTTAGTTGGATTCAACAGTAAAATACATGGGAGATGACATTTAATGTGACAACATCAAAAACAAAAGAAAGCTCTTGGGGACGGTAACTAGCGCTTTGGACAACAATTAGCACTGTGCGCGTGGACAGGCAGGGAACGAGGAGCCACGACGAACATCTAGGAGGCAGTGCTAAAATCATAACAAATACAACTTCAGTGGTTTTAAACATTCCCATACAGTTTCATCAGGATCGGAGTAGCCGTTTGCCAAATATCACGAAAATATCTCATTAAAAATTGGGAAAAAATCGTAAAAGTAATTTTTAATTATTAATTAATAATATAATAAATATAAAAATAATAAATAATAACAAATAATAACAAATAATAATAAATAATTATTATTATTTAATTAAATAATCTTAAGAAATATTTGATCGATTGTACCCAAAAACGTGGCAAGTCTAAGTTCAGAGATTTCGAAGGTCCCCTGCAATTTTCATTAAGACCCCATATGCCGTTTGCCTGGCAGAGAGCGAACAAACTGACAAATAAAACTAACAAAAAACAAAACACCCGAGCAATTTTTCTTGAGGTACCTAATGTAAGTGAAAAAAAAAGAAAAAAGAGTGAAATTGAAGTCTGCTTTGCTCATCCAATAACAGAAGAAGATTTACATTTAGTAAATTAATTAATTGACAACTTTGACAATTGACAAGATGAGATGATTTTAGTTTTACTGGTGGTTGTGACGGTGATATTTAACAAGTGTAAAAATATCAACAAACAAAACATATTTTGTAGTGCCAACTAATAAGAAAATAAGACCTAAATATTTTATTTCTGGACCAATTTAAGGCACCTATGTAAAAACATACATATTTATTATTTATTTATCTAAGAATGTCCTAAAACGAAAAAAAAGTATTATCAAAGAATGAAGTGATAGAATCCCAAGAAGAGAATTTGAACTCACATAGGGAGGGGAGTAAGAAGAGTTGACACCCAAGAGATAGATGGAGGGACCAAGTAAAATGGAACGTTGAAAAAAGAGGTAAATCATGGGAGAGATTTAACAAAGAAAGACATGGGGAGGATAGAAAGAAATGGAGAGAACTGGTAGAAATGCCTGTCATAGAAGACATCGAAGTAGATGAGGAGGTGTTGAGCCTGGCTAGCAAACACTGAAAGTCCACAGCCCGAGAAACTGGAGTTATGTCAACACAGACGTGGACGTGAGAAACTAGGGCGCTTCAACCAGTTAGGTCATATTGTGCCGCCTGTGATATTGAAAGTTGATGAGATGAGTTAATGGTGTGTTGATGAGTAGATTGTTTTCTAAGTGCATATATAGGCCTAACAAAATAAATAGATGATGATAGAAATAGCAAAACAATAAAGAAATTAAAGAAATGTTTATGATGTGAGTAAAATTTGGTTAAATAACTGAGATTAATACGGATAAGAAATTTATAAAGTTGGTCACCGATATCATATGATAGAAGTTCTTCATATGATTGGGAGAGATCAAATTGTGTGCGCAAGGCATCATATTTGGCACATTCTGCTAGCATATGATGTACGGTTAAAGGTACATCACATGTGTCACATCTGGGAATAACCTTTTCTCTGGTTAAGAGATATCCGTGAGTAAGACGTGTGTGGCCTATTCGAATTCTGGACAGTACCACCTCTTCGCTACGTGAACATGATATGTCGCCCTCCGACCCGACTTATGTTGGAACTAGGGAAGACGACGGGTACCCGGGTATCGGGTACCCGCCCGACAAAGTCGGGTACGGGTACATGTTTCCACTACCCGTTTACCCGTAAAACCCGGTTCCTGAATTGAGGTGTCACATTGTAGGCGGAAGGCTGATGTAAACACGCGCTTTCTCATATCTTTTGTGCTTGGCGGCGTTTTTCTTTTGAATTATAATGTTCTTTGTTCATGCCGCCGAAGTGTGGCAGTGTGCTTAGTATGCCCCCCCCCCCCCCCACCCTCTTCCTGCCTAACCACTCGTCCTCCGATCTTTCAGAGATTATGACAGCGTAAATAATTACCACAACATCACTTATGTTTTCAACCTGCTAGGAGTCAAAACTTAAAAGCTATCACCCATGGTGATAAACCTTTCCTTATCTTGTTTACTTTACTCTCATTCAGGCTCCAGTCTCCACCCCCCCCCCCCTCCCACGCCGCCCTGCGCCAAAGCATCGTGAGTCGTGACCTTGACTTGACTGTGTCAAGATATAAAGCATGCGTGAGTGTTATCTTAATGGCCCGCTGCTGTTCCTCTTTCGTGATTATGAAATACTTCTTCATCGCCACGTCATTGTTTATAGAACAGCATTACGTCGTCAGAGATATTACGATAATTGATGAGCGCGTTTCTTCACAGTTCATTAGACACCCCTCACGATTTTTTTGTGTTACTACCCGGGTAACCCGCGGGTAATGTGGACGGGTACCCGGGTCGTAAAAAAGTCGGGTTTCGTCATCCCTAGTTGGAACTGGGAGTTTGATTAATTATTATTTTTAAATATTTTAATTAATCATTATTCATAATTAATAAACAACCCCACCCGTCTCACCTCGGCGTTGCGTCCAATGTCCTGGTCGGTGGCCCGCAGAGTGACCACGGTCGAGCCTACGGACGCGCCCTCTCTCACGGCCGCCTCGTACTCGTTCTGCTCGAACGCTGGTACGTGGTCGTTGGCGTCGAGAACGTTTACTTGTAGCGTGGTGGTGCCGGACCGCGGGGGGAACGAGTCGTCGGTCGCCGTGATGTGGAAGTAGTGGACGTCCACCAGCTCCCGGTCCAGCCTGGAAACATCAGATAGGTTAGTACAAATAAAATATATGCTTTCGATGTTTTCTACTGCAAGACTTTTACAAAAGTATCACATCTTGCTAACTCAAATATTGTAAAGCTTGCCATTTGAAACATTAAAATATTCTGTTAAATCAAAACTGTGTCCGTGCCTTGAGATTTGTTTGGTTTATTTGAATTAAGGACGCGTAAACCGTTAGGTCATAATGCACCACTCTTGCCTAGGGGATATGGGGAGAAGGGGCACATGCTGATCAGAACCAGCCATTGGTAAGGGGAGGAAGGGGGATTATCAGTTTGTGTTTTTGTGCTGATATGCCCGTCTTTGTTTGTTTTGTGTTCTTGTTCCTTTGTAGGTGTTTCTCTGTTATTGTCTGGGAGTCTTTACTTTACCCCCATCTATTTGTATTTTATGTTGATTTCTCTTTACTTTTTGCTTTTGCTATTCTTGCGCCTCGCAGTGCCAGTGTTGCACCATGACACTCATTTTTGGATTTTTAATGTTTTTCTCTGATTGCGTGACATGATTAATTTGTCCTCCCATTTGTTCTTCTTCTGTTTACAATTTATAATTCTTTGTACATGTATAGGCTGCAAAGGGCAGTCAGTATTGATGCGCATGAACGACGGCGTGAGAAACTAGGGCGCTTCAACCGGTTAGGTCATATTGCGCCGCCTGTGATAATGAAAGTTGATGAGATGAGTTAATGGTGTGTTTGATGATTAGATTGTTTTCTAAGTGTATATATAAGAAAATAAAATGATGATGATGATGATGATGATAGTAATAGCAAAACAAAAGTTATTTATATGAATGGAATTAAATAAATAAAAGAAATGTGTATGATGTGAATTAAATTTTAATAGATTACTTTGGATGAGAAATTTAGAAAGTTTGTCGCCGTTATCATATGATAGAAGTTCTTCATATGATTGGGAGAGATCAAATTGCGTTTGCAAGGCATCATATTTGGTACATTCTGCTAGCATATGATGTAGCCCTATGGTTAAATGGTACATCACACATGTCACATCTGTGAATAACCTTTTCTCTGGTTAAGGGATATCCATGAGTTAGACGTGTGTGGCCAATTCTAATTCTGGACAATACCACCTACTCTACTTTGAGTCGAGAAAAACAGAAAAAGAGAAAACAAGTGTCATTAAACGAAACTAAGGGAGAAAAATATTACAAATTTAATAAAAAATTACGATATCTATAATGAAAATAAAAAAATCTGAAACCCTGCAACTAATTAATAATTAACAGTTAGTCCCTACCTAGTGTTGGTAGTGACGACGCCGGTCTTGGAGTCTATGGCGAACATCCCCTGAGACCGGGAGTCCAGTAGGGAACCCATGGTGTAGGTGACGGGAGAGTTCTCCGGGTCCCGCGCTCGTACGGTAGCGACTAGCGCTCCGGGTGGCTTCTCCTCCATCACAGACGCAACATACAGTGCCTGGATAATAATAAACATTTGTTACATTAGGAAATCATGTTATTTAGCAAATGATGGAATTACAGAACTTGCCTTAATGATTTTTGTAAAATGGTCTATGTGTGTAGGGTAGCCTATAAATATTTTTTCAAATTTTTAGTTTAGTTTATTTGGATCGAGTTGGTCAACAGTTGGGTCATAATGCACCACTCTAGCCTAGGGGACATGGGGAGGAAAGTCCCATACTGGTCAGAACCAGCCACAGGGCGAGGGGGGGAAAGGGGGATCTTACGCAAGACTAGAAATTGCACGGGCCAAGGTGAAATGTGTATGAAGGCCTACTAACTCTACATAACACTGTTGACAATTGCTAACAATTATGCTATTTTTATAAAATTAATTGGTCCAAAAGTCGGTAAAACATTAAAAAGGTAGCCTATATTTTACTATTATATTGTGACAGGACAGGATAGTCAAGACATTTGTATGCAACCAACTTAATCAACATGATCATCATTTAACGGCAAGTGATGAAAATGAGTGATTTGGGATACCATAAACTCCCCATCATGGATAAATACAACGACGTGAGAAACTAGGGTGCTTCAACCAGTTAGGTCATATTGCTGTCCATGTGATATATTGTAAGTAGTAAATTAAATGAGTTCATGGTGTGTTTGATGATCATATTGTTTTTAAGATTAGGCCTATATAAGAAATGAAAATGATGGTGATGATATTAATAGGTTTAGGTTTAGTTTATTTGGTTTAAGGGCGCATCCATCGTTGGGTCATAATGCACCACTCTAGCCTAGGGGGTATGGGGAGGACACCACCGTGTTGGACAGAACCAGCCACAGGGAAAGGGGGAAGAAAGGAGATCTCACGCATACTAGACGCTGCAATGTGAAATAAGTAGGCCTACTTAACACTGTTGACAATTATTGCTAATACTAATGTAATGTTATTTTTTATGAAATTATGGGAAAACCAAAGTAAAATGATTATGCTATAGGCACCGAGATTAGCCACTGAGCGCGCCACTGAAAATACACGAAGAGCTCTGGGTGGCTCCTTTTGGCATTAATTGTGTGAAGATTTGGCAATCACCCTATCTTTCCCATGTTATTTGTACATTGTTAAATTGTCGTTGTAAATCGTACTAGTTGCTATGGATATTGAAAATCGAATATAAACATCAATCAATTCGTTCTGTATCGTCGGCTGTACTAATCTAGTAGGAAAAACAGGACATAACGTCACATTTTACACTTTAACTAGGCCCCGATTCTAAAACTTGAGCTAGATTTGATTCGTACGTTTTGGTTGGTAATGGATCCAGTTGTGGAAGGTCAAGGTCGTAAGAAATGCGGTTATTTTGTTTGATTAGAGAAAATGCCATGAGATTGGCCCTAGCCTAGACGTAAACACAACCAGATTATTAACTTTCTCAAATTGATAACAAAAGTATGCTCAAGGAAAACCTACCTATTGTAAGAGCCTACCTCTAAAGGCTGGTTTATGATTGACGTCAACGTGGGGAGACGTGAATGGAAACGTGAATGTGGTGGAAACGGAAAGCGAGGCGTTTACGATTGACGGAAATCGGGACCACTTCGTTAGTCAAATAAAACAATAAATAAAACGTCGAATGAAACCCTAGTGCCTAGATATCTAAGCAGACGTTGTAGGTTATATGTTTGTTTCGTTTTTTGTTCTGTCACGAGGCGAGTACAAAACATCTGCGTATGAGCGACGATCACATCGCCAAACGGAACGTGAATGTAGACGCCAAAGTTGGGACTTGACGAACTTTGGCCGCTCCGTTCTCCATTCCCGTTTACTTCCCGTCAATCATAAACGCTAAGCTGTGAATGCTATGTGTTAACTTTCGCGTTCACGTCTCCATTCAAGTCTCCCCACGTTGCCATCAATCGTAAACCAGCCTCTAAGAATCCCGTGCGTTTACTTGTTCGTAAAATTATACCATTTAAAATCCATTTCTCCCCGATTGAAAATATTACACACGTCTATTTGCATTCTGTCATTTCGTAGATGGACACTTGACTGCGATTCATTTGTTCACATTTCGCCGAATGCACGGCCATGTGAATCATACAGAAAGGGAGATATAAATTCCAGAAGCGCTTTGCAATGCAAAGCTTTTAAGTTCTTGGTTCTAATGAATTGTGAACAATTGAATGTCACATCAACAAAATGACAGAATGCAAATAGACATGTGTAATATTTTCAATCGGAAAGAAATGGATTTTAAATGGTATAATTTTACGAAAAAAGTAAACGCACGGGATTCTTAGAGGTAGGCTCTTACTATAGGTAGGTTTTCCTTGAGCATTCTATTGTTATTAATTTGAGAAAGTTAATAATCTGGTTGTGTTTACGTCTAGGCTAGGGCCAATCTCATGGCATTTTCTCTAATCAAACAAAATAACCGCATTTCTTACGACCTTGACCTTCCACAACTGGATCCATTACCAACCAAAACGTACGAATCAAATCTAGCTCAAGTTTTAGAATCGGGGCCTAGTTAAAGTGTGAAATGTGACGTTATGTCCTGTTTTTCCTACTAGATTAGTACAGCCGACGATACAGAACGAATTGATTGATGTTTATATTCGATTTTCAATATCCATAGCAACTAGTACGATTTACAACGACAATTTAACAATGTACAAATAACATGGGAAAGGATGGGTGATTGCCAAATCTTCACACAATTAATGCCAGATTTGACCACTCATGGCGCTAGTTGTATGAACGCACGGTGCCTATAGTGCCCTAATCACGACATGAATAATACTAATTGTGGGCATATAAAAATAATAATAATAATAATAGGCCTTATTTGGATTAAGGACGCGTCAACCGTTAGGTCATAATGCACCACTCTATCCTAGGGGGGGGGAAGGAGGAGCCCATGCTGGTCAGAACCAGCCACTGGTAAGGGGAGGAAAGGGGGTTCTCACGTCGCAGTCGTCATTGTCTTCGTCATCGTTCGTGGTGTCATTGTCGTTATCGTCGAAGAGGAGTCGTCAAGGGAAGAGGGCAAGGTCTCCGACGACGATTGCCAGAGCTCGCCTCTAGTTTCGGGGAGTAATACACTCCTCGCTTACTAGCTGATGTTTGCAAGGTGGACTTTTTCTCTTTTTTTTTGGGGGTTTATTTGGATTAAGGACGCGTCAACCGTTAGGTCATAATGCACCACTCTAGCCTAAGGAGGGGGGGGGGGGGGGAGGAGGGGCCCATTCTGGTCAGAACCAGCCACGGGTAGGAAAGGAAAGGGGGTTCTCACGTCACGGTTGTCATCGTCTTTGTAATCGTTCGAGGTGTCATTGTCATCATCGTCGTCGAGGGGTCGTCTAGGGAAAGGGGCAAGGCCCCCGACGACGATTGCCAGAGCTCGCCTCTAGGTTCGGGGAGTAAAAATACTACTCCTTCGCTTACTAGCTGATGTTTGCGAGGTGGACTTTTTCTCTTTTTTTTGGTTTATTTGGATTAAGGACGCGTCAACCGTTAGGTCATAATGCACCACTCTAGCCTAAGGAGGGGGGGGGGGGGGGGGGGGGGGGGGGGGGGGGGGGGGGGGGAGGGGCCCATGCTGGTCAGAACCAGCCACGGGTAGGGAAGGAAAGGGGGTTCTCACGCCACGGTTGTCATCGTCTTTGTCATCGTTCGTGGTGTCATTGTCATCATCGTCGTCGAGGGGTCGTCTAGGGAAAGGGGCAAGGTCCCCGACGACGATTGCCAGAGCTCGCCTCTAGGTTCGGGGAGTAATATACTCCTCGCTTACTAGCTGATGTTAGCAAGGTGGACTTTTTCTCTTGAATCGCCTTTTACGATTAGCAGAGCCATGCTCTGGGCCAATTCTACCCCGGGCCCAGACGGAATTTATAAGAGAATGTTACTTGAGTTTAGTATAGTCTATGCAGGGAATGAAACAGCACTAGATTTTTGAAAAGAACAGCCGCGAATAGACTCGATATTGGTCAGCTATTACCTAGACAATGCCACAAAAGAACCGAAGGATTCGACACATCTTCTCAAGCGCCACGCGTTTGCCTTCATTGCTTACAGGGTTGCAAGGTTGAAACATGTATTTTGTATTTAAATAAAATGAGGTTCAGTCAGTAAAGCAAACCTGGCAACAGCGATGCGGTGGGTCCAGCTGACGAGCGCCGCACAAAGAGAGGGTATGACACTAAGCTCTATTGCCTGTCAATCGCTGCTTTGAACCCAAATATATTTTCAGACTGCCGGTGCTGTTTCATTCCCTGCATAGACTACTATATATAACCTTTCAAGAATGACCGGTCAAATATTACTTGGTCAATTGATCTTCTTGCCCTCGCTACACAATACCGAATGAGACGCCACTGCAACATGACACCGAATGAGACACCACCGCAACATGACACCGAATGAGACGCCACCCCCACCTGTTCAAAGTACGGCGACTGGTTCCTCAGCTCTCGCCGGACTCTGTGCGCGATGTCCGTGTCGTTGAGATCCTGGTGATGGTAGACGATCTTCAAGCGATGCTCGGTCGCGACCAGACCGTCCATCGCGCGGTGCGATGAGGGGGCGTGCTCTTGAGTGCACGACAAGTCCAGGAGGATCGTTACCTGTGGGAGTCAGATGCGTGATAAGACATAGTTGTCAATAAAGCATACAAGAAAAGACCACGACGACGTGAGAAACTAGGGCGCTTCAACCGGTTAGGTCATATCTCGCCGCCTGTGATTTTGAAAGTTGATGAGTAGGGTTAATGGTGTGTTTGAAGATTATATTGTTTTTTGAGTGTATAAATAACAAAAATAAAATGATGAAGATGATGTTAATGATGATAGTAATAACAGCAAACAAAAGTTATTTATGTGAATAAAAATAAATAGAGTAAAGAAAAATGTATGATGTGAATTAAATTTTGCTAAATATATTATTTTGGATGAGAAATTTAGAAAGTTGGATGCCGTTATCATATGAAGAGGTTCTCATATGATTGGGAGAGATCAAATTGCGAGCGCAAGGCACCATATTTGGTACATTCTGCTAGCATATGATGTACGGTTAAAGGTACATCACATGTGTCATAGATAGGAATAACCTTATCTCTGGTTAAGAGATATCCCCGAGTTAGACGTGTGTGGCCTATTCGAATTCTGGACAATACCACCTCTTCTCGTCGTGAGAGTCGAGACGTAGGAGGACTAATTTTATTAGTCAGTGTGAGCATCACACTACGTAATTTGTTATTTTGCACCACATCCCAAGATGCTTGTCGCAAATCCAACAATCGTTGCTTGAATCCACTCTTGACATCTGGATGGAACGGAAACTAGATTGAAATCAACGTCGCGACGCTGGGAAGCTTCCTTAGCCATATAGTTATAGATTATCAATATTTTATGTTTATTTGTGAGGATCAATCCACGAATATGGTCAATTCTGGACTTTTAAACCTGAAAATCAATTGATTTTAATAAAATTATAAAAATCTTTAAAAGTGTTACATAAGAGCCCGATATTTCCGCATCGGTGACCACTACCCAAAATTTCAAGACAAATGTGACGTCAGTCAGCCAAGCAAACAGGAATTTGCTTAAAACACATGTTTTAAATCCTCTAAACCAAAATATCACTACTAAAAATGGTGATAAAACTAGGGATGCACACGATAATCAATATTATCAATCGATAATCAATAATGGATATTATTTCGATAATCGATAACCAAAATTCATTATCGATTATCGAAATATCAAATAATTTGGCAATAGTGGCACAAACTAAACTCTAAAGAGGAGATTATCTCACGTTGTGCCATGCACTGGCTGGACTGATGGTGTCAAACTCAAGATTTATGTTTGGGATTGACCTATAATACAATATAATACAATAATACAATAACGGAAGCCAAATACAATCATGACATCGAAGACAGCCAGGCATTAAAGTTAAACGGAATGGGATTGTTTTGTTTTGACTTACACTTGCCACACTTGAGGTTCCACTTATAGGTCGGAACAGGCTTTATTGGTGATATCGATATTATCGATAATATCGATTCGATAATGACATTACTATTTTGATAATCGATAATGAAAAAAGTATCGATGTGCATCCCTAGATAAAACTATAACATAGCCAAGTGATTATTTCATACGTAACTCCATTCAACTCTCATTTGCAAAATAAATGATTTGCTATTTCCCTAAAAATATTTGCTATAACTAATGCTCAGACATTCCAGCCTTTATTTTCTATTTGTAAATACGTGCCTCGAAAATGGTTTCAAAGATAACTGATGCCAAAAATATATACTTTATGTTGCCTTAAAATGCCCTTTTATTTACTTTTTACAAATTAAGTCTTTTTTGACATTTTTAAGGAACTTTTGAAATATGTATTTTCATATAGCCTAATTAGGTTAAAAATTTACAGAACGCTCTAGTGTGAGTGCAATGTTGAGCAGAGCTAGCTCCAAAGATGGACATATTGATGTACAAAGAAGACTTGAGAAACTAGGGCACTTTAACCGGTTAGGTCATATTGCGCCGCCTGTGATATTGTAAGTTGATGAGATGAGTTAATGGTGTGTTTGATGATTTGATTGTTTTCTAAGTGTATAAATAACAAAATAAATTGATGATGAAAGTAATAGCATTAAGGACGCGCCTACCGTTAGGTCATAATGCGCCACTCTAGCCTAAAGGATATGGGGAGGAGGGGCCCATGCCGGTGAGAACCAGCCACGGGTAAGGGGAGGAAGGGGGGATCTCATACGCCGCGGTCGTCACCGTCTTTGAATATCATGTAAAAAATAAAATAATTTAAAAAATAGGGTTTGATAGAAATATTTGATAGGACCTTTTTCTGTTTTATATATTATACTTTTTGCCTACCATTTTCTCACTCTTGAAGGTCCTAAACATCCGAGCCCTAGCTATATGATAATAACATAAACTCTTTGAAAACATTTGCAAGACGACGTGAGAAACTATTGCGCTTCAACCGGTTAGGTCACAATGCGCCGCCTGTGATATTGAAACATAATGAAATGAGTTTATGGTATGTTTGGTGATTATATATTGTTTTCTTAGTTTATTAAAGAAAAGGAAATGGTAGAGATGACTCTTGGGTGTAGGATGAGCTCGAGCAAACCAGGCTTTGACGCAGAATGCAGAGGTTTATTTATACTGGAAACTCTATCGTTTGTCCTATCGGGTTGTGGTTTGCACCAGAATGTTAAGTCAAAATGTGTGAATTGCGCGGTCGGAGCACATTTTCCAAATAGTAGTGCTAATTTTTTCAGTAAAGGATAGTAGGCCTAAATATGCCACCAAACGGGTAATTTATAGTAACTTCCCAAGCTTATGTAGAAGAGAAGAAGACAATTATTTAAAAAACAGAAATTTCCGATTTCGCATTGGGCTCATCCCTTTTATAAACAACATTCCAAAAATTCAACCACAAAAATGGGTGAAAATTGTAGATCAAAAAGTGATAATGAATATAGGCTTATGTGAAATAAGCTGGTTTTGCCAATCAAGAGAATTTTTAAATGCACATAACACTGTAAAAAAAAGTTGGCCCAAGCTCAAACCACCATCTTAAGAGGAGGCCGGGATGTTCATTGCACGCGGATTCAAACTTCTCAGACAATTTCAGTCACATTTCAGTCACACAAAAAGAAAATATGACGTCATCACTCATCAGCATTCTATCATAGCAATTTTTCATTAATTGATTATAGAAAATAAACAAAAAATAAATTTAATTATCTAGAATTTAGAATCTGTCAAAATCTGATATGATGGGGGCGTACAGATGTCCTTCGTTATCAATTATGCCAAGTTGTATTCAGATGTAATGACACGGACAAGGAACGCCCCGAACATCAATCAGTCCGTCTTAGGGTTGCCATGATTTAAATTCAAGGTTGAGGAACAAATCTCTTCAGGAAAAAACAGCATGGGGGGAGGCAGAGCCCCCCAACATAGCGCCCCAGGAGTTTTTTTTTTAACTAGGCTTTTGGAGTGCGTTCCGAGCGTTTCAGAAAAAAAATACCGTACTGAATGAATGAAAATATGGTCGTTTTTGTAGTGCAAAAAAAAGAAAACTATCAACAATACATTGGGATCAAAATTGTTTCTACCATGCGGGACAAATTGTGACCCGCTTTGTGTATTGGCGGGACGCGGGACTTAAAATTGAATATTGGGACAGCAATCCTACTCCTTCTCCCTCTTAATCAAGGTTCTTGTCGCATTCAACGAACCTTCCACAACGGCTCCTGGATGCACTGGTCGTCAGCGGAGACGAGGTCTCCGCCCTTGGCCTCGACCTCGAACCTCGGGTCGCTGACGTCGACGTACTTGACCGTGCAGTAGTCGCGCACGGTCTCCGGCAGGAACGCGGCCAGGCTGTTGATGAACTGGGACTTGCGCAGACAGATCTGTTTCCAGCCCTCGGTGCCGGGTATCGCGAACGAGAGGTACGTCTCGCTGATCCAGCGCTTTGCCTCGGAAACCTGCGGACATGACACAAGTGTGAGCCCATGAAGAACCCTCTGCCCCCGAAAGTAGACGACGTGAGAAACTAGGGCACTTCAACCGGTTACGTCATATTACACCGCCTGCGATATCGAAAGTTAATGGAATGAGTTTATGGTGTGTTTGATGGTTGCATTGTTTTGTAAGTTTAGAAAAGGAAAGAAAATGATGGTGATCATAGTAATAGCAAAAGAAAAGTGATTTATTTGAATGAAAATAAATAAATAAAGGAAATGGGTTTGATGATAGTTAAATTTTGTTAAATAAATTACTTTGGATGAGAAATGTAGGAAGTTTGTCGTCGTTATCACAATATGAGAAGTTCTTCATATAAATGTGAGATATTAAATTGCGTGCGCAAGGCATCATATTTGGAACATTCTGCTAGCATATGATGTATGATTTAAGGTACATCACATGTTTCACAACTGAGAACAACCTTTTCTCCGGTTAAGAGATGTCCGTGAGTTAGACGTGTGTGGCCTATTCGAATTCGGGACATGCAGAGAATTGATTGAAACATGATTGTAATGTACATTTATGTACTTTATTTTTATAACTATTTTAAGAAGGCCTAAGTTTGTAAAACTAGGTCAATTATCGAGAATATGTACGTAAAATACTTTTCCAATCAATATTCTGTATTTGAGCAAAATAGTTCAAAACTTGAATAAACAATTGGGGGTACTTACACAAACAACAAAAAATAAACAAATACCAAATACCTACATACAGAAATAAACAGGAACCTAAAGTCTGAACTAAATAACTAAATATAACTGAAAATCAGTTATATAACTGAGTGGGTAGACTCTAAATAAAATTTATTTATTATTTATTTATAAATAATATTGTATCTTGCAGGGTAAAATTGATTTAAATCAAATGATTTAAATCAGATTTAAATCAATAATGATCAATGATGATTTTTTTAATAAAAATCATTTGATTTAAATCAAATATTACAAAAATGATCCAAATGACTCTGAGGCAGTGATCAATGATTTCACAGGTCTTCTAGACCTGGTATAGGCTTTTAAAACTTCATTCCTAGGTCCTAACACACTAGGGCACAGTCATACAATAATTGTGATAGAACTAACACTCAATTTTTGATACCTAAGGAAATAATGACAAGCATGGCCCCACTCGCGTGGTGGACTTTTTTCAAGCGCATGAAGTCCAATGAGATAGGCATAGGAGACCTAATAGGTGAAAGAGAGTACTGCATTTTGCAGCAATTACTAACTGCTACGGCTTCTTCAGCTGGGGTTGAGAGGGCATTCTCATCATTCAATCTTGTCCACTCCCGTTTGCGTAACAGGCTTGGTGTAGAAAAGGGAGGTAAGCTGGTGTTTTTATACAAAGTACTAAATGACAATCAGCAATGCTAATCCTAATCACTAATTAAATACTAGTAGGCCTAAATAACAATTAGTTCCTAGGCCTAGACACTTTCGTGACAACCAGTTTGTCTTGTGATTTGTGAATGTAGGCCTCCGCCTAGGCCTCTGGCCGCCTAATATCTGTAACTGATTGATCTCATTTCAATTTTCAATAAATCATTACCTATGCAAATGCAGTACTAGTTGTATCGATTCAATTGTTACCTATCTCATCTGTAACCTCCAAAGGACCTAACCTATATGATGTGATTAATAATTAAATATTAATTTTCACCAAATTGACAGATAATATGCCCTAGCAGCTAGCTATGTTTACACCCACCCCTCCCTAAAAACTTTTTATTTCATGTTTCTTACGTATGCCTAGTAGGCCTAGACCCGTACCTGCGGTCTGATTCTGTAAGATCGTTATGGAAGATAACGATCGTTATGGAAGATAACGATCGTTATCCGGCACTTTAGCGACAATTTTGCGTGTCGACTGATTCTGTAAAAATGATATAACGATCGTTACGGTAGCGATCGCTATGATAACGAGAATGAAAAAGGTGTCGCTATGCTATCCACTGCCCCCTATGGCGGCCGTAGCGACTACCTTAGGTCGATAACGATAATTTATAACGATTGATATTTCATATCAACCGTGATCGCTATCGCTATCATAGCGACTATTTTACAGAATCGCACTGCAGGTTGGCCTAAACAGCCTAAAATTTAGCCAAGAGGAAGGGTTTTGCATATAAAATTGTAGGCCTATAGGCCCCTAATAGGCCTACACCAGTCTAGAATTTCAATTTGAATAAATAATAGTCCAATTTACATCAAAATTTAAAAAAATCAAAAAAATCATGATTTTTGATTTTTTTAATAAAAATCAAAAAAATCAGGAACCCTGGTATCTTGACACCAGTCTCCATTTGGCCACAAGTTTAGTAATGTTTTTAGGTACAGTGAGTGAAGGAGTAAGCCCCGACGACGACGACGTGAGAAACTAGGGCGCTTCAACCGGTTAAGTCATATTACGCCGCCTGTGATATTGAAAGTTAATGAAATGAGTTTATTGTGTTTGATGATAATATTGATTTCTTGATTTTCTTTGGGTAGGACCTACCTAAACCTAAGTATTATTTCTAGGATGGTAATAAAGTCACCCTTTACATCTAGGCCCACCCCACTAATATAATGTATTATTTAAGTCCATTTCAAATGTAAAAAATAAGATTTGAACCCAGGACCATGTACATTGGATGTACATGAATAAACTCTTAAGGATCATTAAGTAAAAAGCAGTGATGTAGGGTAGGCCATTATGTGTTCCATACCTTAATGTGAATCTTGTTCTCGTCATTTTCGTTCTCCTCCGTCCGACACCGATCCCCCGACACGAATATCCTCAGCGGCAGCGAGTAGTAGTCGACCCCTCGGCTGATATTCGAGAGCGAGTCTACGTAGACCGTGAAGAGACTCGGGTAGTAGACCCCCTCGCAATCCAGCTGCCTGCGTAACGTGACCTTGCCCTCGCGTGGGTCCACGTGCAGGAGCTTACCGACGAACGCGGCGCTACGGTGCGTGTTGACGCGGTAGTGCCGCACAGGTCCCAAATGGGAGACGCCCGCATCGAAAACGACCGAACCCGCCGGACGGTCCTCGGATACGATCACGAGGTAGCACAGGCCGTGGCTGATGATGTTCAGGACGATGATGATCGCTGCGAAGGAGAGTCGACGGGGGTAGTTGTCGTAGCGGCGATGTGGCATCGCTGACGGTGGCTACGAGAGTGTGCTCGACTGAGGGCGGCTAAGAGATGACATGACGAGACCTGCGAAAAGAAAAAATGTGGGTTAGTCCACACTATTTTGCTCGACCTTTCACTTAGTTTTTTTGTTTATTTGGATTAAGGACGCGTCAACCGTTAGGTCATAATGCACCACTCTAACCTAGGGGGGGGAGGAGGGGCCCATGCTGGTCAGAACCAGCCACGGGTAAGGGGAGGAAAGGGGGTTCTCACGTCGCAGTCGTCATTGTCTTCGTCATCGTTCGTTGTGTCATTGTCGTCATCGTCGTCGAGGGGTCGTCAAGGGAAGGGGGCAAGGTTCCCGACGACGATTGCCAGAGCTCGCCTCTAGTTCTGGAGAGTAATATTCTCCCCGCTTACTAGCTGATGTTTACGAGGTGGACTTTTTCTCTTGAATCCCTTTTACGATTAGCAGAGCCATGCTCTGGGCCAATTCTACCCCGGGCTCAGACGGGGGTCACACACTCCATAGAGACATGTTGTCACGTCCTGCTGACTGGAGACAAGACTGCTTAAGGCTGCTCAGTGGTGATGGGGTTGTGGGTGGTTGTTTGGTAACCAAGAAGTCAGAATTGTGTCCGCCTGGGCGCCACGTTGTTCGAAGATAAAGGAAAAGACAATGTCTGGGTCCGGTCAAACAACAAACTTCAGGCTGAGGGACCCAGATATGCAAGATAGATAGAATGTAGTCATTTTTATAGTAAATTAGTAGATAGATAGTGCACAAGATTCACTTTAATAAATATAAGAATGCCTATGTGTAAAGGGGTAAATAACAATGGTTATAAATTATATATTATGTGGATTCATTTGGATTCATTAAGTTTAAGGGTGCGTCAACCGATAGGTCATAATGCGCCACTCTAGCCTAAGCGATATAGGGAGGAGAGGCCTATGCTGGTCAGAACCAGTCACGGGTAGGGGTAGGAAAGGGGTTTTCTCACTAGGCATGTTCGGATAATTCGTTATACCGGTTAAATAACCTGTTATTTTATATACCAACAAACCGGTATACAAGTTGCAAAAAAAAACAGGCCTACCGGTTTTTGGTATTAACCAGTATAGGCCTACTAGTTTCATACCAGTATTCGGTATAAACCGGTCAATCGATTATCGGTATGAACCGGTATACCGATTTTCGATATGTCCGGTCATTTTAGCACGCAGGTTTTCAATGTTAGATATATACTGATTGTTGGTTTAAATTGGTAAACCGATAGCCCGTGTTACCGGTTGAATCGTAAATCAAATAAAAAAATCTAATCAAATTGTATCACTAGTAATGTGCGTCAGCATACCAACGGAATGGCTACCAACGAACATAGAACTATGACAAAATGCAGTTATAATATGTTTTGATGTTTTATGTTATGGCCATTGCCAAAACCGCATGCAATTAGGTTGCATCGAATTCCATTAATCAGTCCTTCAGTATAAACCAGTATATCGGTTATTTAACGTACACTGGTTATTCGGTATAAACTGGTTAATTCCGTTGTACAGGTTATTGTTTAAACCAGTATATACCGAATAAACAGTATCGGTACTTTTGACCGTTTACAGACGTAGCCCTATACCGGTACAAAAATTTCCATACCGAACAGGCCTAGTTCACACATCGCGGTTGTATAATAGTCTTTATCATAGTTTGTGGTGTCATTGTCGGAGAGGTCATCAAGGGAAGTAAGCAAGGTCCCCGACGGCGATTGCCAGAGCTGGCATCTAGTTTCGGGGAGTGTGTAATCCCTAACATACTAGCTGAAGTATGCGAGATGGACTTTTTCTCTTGAATCGCCTGTTTCGATTAATAGAGCCATGCTCTGAGCCTAAATTTTATCCCCGGCCAAGATGGAGCTATTTGCTCTAGAAGCAAGATTGCCAAGCTACCACGTCCCATCGGGTTGCCTTGCCTTCACACTTCGGTACTTGTTCGGTTGGGGTGGGGGGTCCAAATTAAAAGTATATTTTTTGCACCCCCCCCCCCCCAAACCTACTTTTAGGCAAAATTAGTGTTTTTAATGGTGTTTAAAGCTTCACGCTCCCCACCCCACCCAAAACAAGTTCCGACATTTCCTTCGAGGGAATGCTGGAGCTACGACAGGGAAGACGCAGAAACCTACAGGCCTGAGACTAGGAAGCCTACATGGACCTGGCTCTCGCCTAACCGTTACTCCTGATTCACTAAACAAATCATCTACAAAAATCCAAAAAAGAGGCTTACCGCTATAGGGAACTAGTCACAGAAGACATGCAACAGGAGCTCAGCACGGCAGACACGGTCACAGAAACCCCCTCGTCTCCGCCGACCGACCAAATGCCTATGTCAGATACGCCCCCTGGAGCGCCTTCTCAATCCACAAACGCACCGCCTCACTCACGAGCGTAAAAGAGAAAGGAAGAATACGGCGGGAGTAACGAGCGCGGAATTCAAACTCGGAAACCCAAGGAGAAAAGTAGAGGTTGGCGAATGCACAGAAAACCTCTGTCCGACTTCTTTACTCTCAATCTAGAAACTTAATAATACTTCGTAGGTGACACACCAATAATAAAACGTTTCAATGTACAAAACTTGGAATGTTTATTTTCATAAAAAGATTATAGAGCGCTCCATCTTCTCATGTCCACTCTGGCGGCGAATGCTGGAAACGCGCTAGTGAGGATAGAATCTACACATGCTTTCCTTGCGCGTAAGAAATTAACTAATTGAGATTTGTATTGTGATGTTCTATCGCGCACACAACAAACAGCACCTACATGGAATCTAGTCTTCAACATCATATTTTAACAGAAACATAATTCATTCCGTGAAAAAATGCATTGGAGACACTGAAAACGTAATCAAACGCCGACTGGTTAACCAACTATATACCTACTGTTATTTTGTTAGTTACACATTTCGTACGTTGAATATTATCTGTCCACAATCCACCTACCCACTTGCCATTAGAGTGTATATTTGCTGAAGCCACTTATTGGAAGATAAGTGACTGAACACATGCACTGATTCGTTATTTCGTGTAAGGAATCTACAAGAAATTACGGAAACAAAACACATTCCCTCTCACTTAGGTAATTCAGTGAGATCTTAATAAAGAGTGGTTTTCATATTAATATATTAAATTCATACCTAGTTGATAAGACTAATTAATTTTTGGCTTAAAACAATCAGTAGCCCTAGATTATATCACAATAAATGGGCTAAGTCCAGATTTACGAAACCCAACCTTGGCCGGGGATCGAACAAATGCCTCCCAAAAGACCACCGACCGCGGTAGTATATTTGTTGCTGTATTATTGGTGCATTTTGATATTATAATATAGTGAATATCAAATTCGTAAGTTATAAATCACCACTCCCAGTTATATAGTCCGCGCCCGGCCAGAGGGAGACCATGGGTTCAATTCCTGTTTTTGTTTATAGTATTTATATTGGTATTTTCGTAATCACAATAAAACAATCAAATCCCCTCAAGAGTGGGTGAATAAGGTTTAAAAAATGTAAGTATTGCATTTTAATACCCGGGCTACCATGATTACGAGAAAATTAAGCACAAGACCATGTTGACTTGTTATTCCCAATGTTTCTTTTGTATTGGTGTTTTGTCCAGTAATTTTTTATTTTGCATTCTAAATAATTTAGGAACGCATAATGTTTATTGTTTACTGCTTTATTGTCTTCACTCTTCACAAAGCTTGAGTGGCTTTATTGTTTTGCTTGAATTAAAACGCTGTGTGCTACTCTAATATTGCATTACATTCCATATTAGGCCTATTATAGATTATAGAACATAACTAAATATTTTGCTTTGATATTAATAAATTAAGTCATTATATTGATATTATTTCAAAGTATGTTGGACTCTGTAACGTTGTACTCTGGAATAATACTACGGCCACAAAAATAAGCGGTTTATATCAATGTCTACGTTCACAGGCGCCCGACAGACTATATCCGTAGGTATTTTAATTATAAATGCTGATATAAATCTATATAAATACTAGAAATACTTATAAATAAATAAATACTAGATTTTGAATTCATAATGAGCCACATGATACCTATTCTATTCCCCCAAAACCTTATATATTTACACTGTGCTTGTGTAGGATCATATGGTGGTTTACAAAGGTATCCTCACTCGGCGGCCATGACGGTGCTACGCCCCCGCGACACTAGCGCATTCTCTAGGTGATTTGAGTCCTCTATTGGATTATTACGTTATTACGTTTAAGAACGCGTCAACCGTCAGGTCATAATGCGCCACTTTAGGCTAGGGGATATAAGGGGGATTTTCTTAAAATTTAGATTAAGGACGCGTCAACCGTAAGGTCATAATGCACCACTCAAGCTTAGGGGATATGGGGAGGGGGGGGGGGGGGCATGCTGGTCAGAACCAGCCACGGGTAAGGGGTGGAAGGGGAGTTTCTCACGTCGCGGTCGTCATCGTCTTTGTCATCGTTCGTGGTGTCATTGTCGTCGTCGCCAAGGGAAGGGAGCAAGGTCCCTAACGACGATTGCCAGAGCTCGCCTCTAGTTTCGGGGAGTGAGCCATTCCCTGGGCCAATTCTACTTCGGGCCCAGACGGGGACAGCTTGTGGTTATTGTAGTACCTATTTGTTTCCCACTCTGTCTATTGTCTACACAATAAGAAGGTTATATTCATTACGTTTTAGGGCGCGTCAACCGTTAGGCCATAATGCGCCACTCTAGGCTATATAAGGAGGAGGAGCCCATGCTGGACAGAAACAGACTTTTTTTGTTATTTGGATTAAGGACGTGTCAACCGTTAGGTCATAATGCACCACTCTAACCTAGGGGGGGGGGGGAGAAGGGGCCATGCTGGTCAGAACCAGCCATGAGTAAGGGGAGGAAAGGGGGGTTCTCACGTCGCGGTCGTCATTGTCTTTGTTATCGTTCGTGGTGTCATTGTCGTCGAAGAGTCGTTAAGGGAAGGGGGCAAGGTCCCCGACGACGATTGCCAGCGCTCGCCTCTAGATTCGAGGAGTAATGTACTACCCTTCTTACTAGCTGATGTTTGCGAGGTGGACTTTTTCTCTTGAATCGCCTTTTACGAGAGCCATGCTCTGGTCCAATTCTACCCCGGGCCCAGACGGGGGAGAACCAGACAGTGTAAGGCGTCAGAGGTTCTTACGTCGCGGTCTGCGCTAATTTGCAGCACTTTCCTTGAATTCTTTCCTGCAGGTAATGATCCGAAGAAGTCTATTATTAATATGGATGAGAATCACACACAGTAATACGCAAGAATTCCCCCATCTTTGGGCGAGGAAAACTAGTCGCAGAGACTGCAAGGAGCTCAGCACGGCCGGACACGGTCCTCGGACCACCACTCCGCGACTGACCACAGGACCGTATTGTCAGATAACGGCCCCTGGGAGCGGCCCTTCTTTCACCAACAAACGCACCGCCTCACTTTAATCAGGCTAAAGAGAAAGGAGGTAATACGCGGAGTTAACAAGCGCGGAATTCAAACTCCGAACCCAGGATAAAGGTAGAGTTGGCGAATGCACAGAAAAACCTCTGTCCCGGCTTCAAGTGTACTCTCAATCTAGAAACTTTCGAGCGCCGGAATTCCAACCGGAACCCCAAGGATAAAGTAGAGGTTGGCGAATGCACAGAAAAACCTCTGTCCCGGCTTCTTTACTCTACTCTCATCTAGAAACTTAAATAATACTTTCGTTAGTTGAACAGCCCATATTAAAACGTTTCAATGTCAAAAACTTGGATTGTTTATTTTCCTTAAAAGATTAATAGAGCGCCCATCTTCTCATGTCCACTCTGGCGGCGATGCTGGAAACGCGCTAGTGAGGTAGAATCTACACAATGCTTTCTTGCGCGTAAGAAATAACTAATTGAGATTTGTGTTGGTGATTTCTATCGCGCACACAACAAAAAGCACCTACATGAATCTAGTCTCAACATCATATTTTAAACGAAACTAATTCTTCCCGTGAAAAAAATTGCATTGGAGACCCTGACATACGTAATTCAAACGCCGACATGGTTAACCAACTTATACCTACTGTTATTTTTGTTAATTTAAACTAAACATTTCGTACGTTGTATAATTATCTACCACAATCCACCCTACCCACTTGCCCATTAGAGTGTATCTTTGCTGAAGCCACTTATTGGAAATAAGTGAACCTGAAGACACATGCACTGATTTCGTTTTATTTCGTGTAAAAAAAAAAAAAAAAACAAAGAGAAAAAAAAAAAAAAAAAAAAAAAAAAAAAAAAAAAAAAAAAAAAAAAAAAAAAAAAGGAATCTACAAGAAATTTTACGGGAAACACACACTATTCCCTCTCAACTAGGTATTCCGTGAGATCTTAATAAAGATGGTTTTTCATATTAATATATTAAATTCATACCAAGTTGATAAGAACTATTTCATTTTTGGCTTAAAAACAATCATAGCCTAGATATTATATCACAATATGGTCTAAGTCCAGTATTTACGAAACCCAACCATGGCCCGGGGCTCGCACAAATGCCTCCAAAGATACCAAACCGAGAACCCGCGGTAGTGTATTTGTTGGCTGTATTATTGTGCATTTTGATATTATAATATAGTGAATATCAATTCCGTAAGTTTATTAAATAACCAACTCCCAGTTATATAGTCGCGCCGGGCCATGGAGGGAGACCCATGGGGTTCAATTCCTGTTTTTGGGTTTTAAGTATTTATATTGGTATTTTTTTCGTAATCACAATAAAACAATCAAATCCCCCTCAGAGTGGGGGTTTGAATAAGGTTTAAAAATGTAAGTATTGCTTCAATAACCTGGGCTACCATTATTACGAAGAAAAATGTAGCCAAGGACCATGTTTGACTTGTTATTCCCAATGTGTGCTTTGTATTGGTGTTTTGTCCCAGTAATTTTTTATTTTGCATTCTACTTAATTTAGGAACGCATAATGTATTGTTTACTCTTTAATTGTCTTTCACTCTTCCCAAAGCTTTGAGTGATCTTTTGTTGTTTTTGCTTGAATTACAACGCGTGTGTGCTACTCTAATTGCATTACATTCCATAGTAGGCCTATTATAGATTATAGAACTAAAACTAATATTTTGCTTTGGATATTTAATAATTAAGTCCATTATTTTAGTAATTTATTGTCCACAGTATGGGTTGGCCTCTTCTGTAACGTTGGTACTCTGGAATAATACTACGGCACGAAATAAGCGGTGTATACCAATGTCTAACGTTTCAACAGGCCGCCGTCAGACTATATCCGTGGTATTTTAATTATAAATGCGGATCTAATCTATATTATATCTAGAATACTTATAATAAATAAATACTAAATTTTGAATTCTAATGAGCAACATGATACTGATTCTATTCCCCCAAAACCCTTATATATTTACACTGTCTTGTGTAGTATCATAATGGGGGTTTTAACCAAAGGTTATCCTCACTCGGCGGCCATGACGGTGCTACGCCCCCCGCGACACTAGCGCATTCCTTCTAGGTGATTTTGAAGTCCCTCTAATGATTATTAACGTTTATTTAGACGTTTTAAGATGCGTCAACCCCGTCAGGTCATAATGCGCCACTTTAAGGCCTAGGGGATATAAGGGGGATTTTCCTTAAATTTGGATTAAGGACACGTCATCCGTTAGTCATATGCACCACTCAAGCTTCAGGGATATTGGGAAGGGGGGGGGGGGCATGGCTTGTCCAGAACCATCCAACGTGGTAAGGGTTGGACGTGGATTTTCTCACTGTCGCGGTTCGGCTCGTCCCCCCTTTGTCATCGTTCGTGGTGTCATTGGTCGTCGTCCGTCAAGGGAGGGAGCAAGGTCCCTACGACGATGTGCCAAGCTTCCGCCCTCTATTTTTCGGGGAGTGAGCCATTACCTGGTCCATGTCTACTTCGGGCCCAGACGGGGACCTTGTGGTGTAATTGTATTACCTATTTGTTTCCCACTCTGTCTATGTGTCCTCACAATAGAAGGTTATTATATTATATTCCATTAGTTTTAGGCGCGTCCAACCGGTTAGGCCATAATGGCGTCCACTCTAGGCTATAAGGAGGAGGAGCCCATCTGGACAGAACAGACTTTTTTTGTTATTTGGCGTTTAGGACGTGTCAACCGTTCGGTGCATAATGGCACCACTCTACCTAGGGGGGTTGGAGGGAGAGGAGGGGGTTACCCAACCTGCTTGGTTTAGAACATCCACGGGTAAAGGGGAGGAAAGGTTTTTTTTTTGGGGTTTATTTTGATTTATGACGCGTCAACCGTTTTGGTCATAATTCACCAACTTCCTAACCTAGGGGGGAGGTGGAGAAGGGGTCCTGCCTGGTCATAACCCGCCATGAGTAAGGGGAATGGAATGGGTGGTTCTCACGTCCGCGGTCGGCCATTGTACCTTTGGGTCATCGTTCGTGTGTCCCCCCCCCATTGTCCGTTCCGAAGACGTCGTTAAGGGGAGGGGGCAAGTCCCCGACGACTATTGCCCAGCGCTTCTTCGCCCTTCTATAATCGGGGAGTAATGTACTACCCTTCTTACTAGCTGATGTTTTGGCGAGTGGACTTTTTTCTCTAATCGCTTTTTTACGAGAGCCATGCTTCTGGTCCCCAATTCTACCCCGGCCCCAGACGGGGAAACCCAAGAAAACAGTGTAAGGCGTCCCCCAGAGGTTTTCTACGTCCGCGGTCTGCGCTAATTTCATGCCACTTTACCTTGATTCTTTTTCCCTTCCCCTTTTGTCTTTCCTTCTTTTTCCCCGCAAGTTAATGCTCCGAAGAAGTCTATTATTATACGGATGAGACCATCACACACAGATAAAATTACGCAATAAAGTCCACCATCTGTTGGCGAGGAATTCCCCAAATCCAGTCGGTTTAATTATCATCTGCCAGAAGCCAAAAACAAACCAACTCGCCGTGACTAATTATTTTTGTAAGCACCGATCCAGTGAGGAAACTGGTTTAAAACCACTTGTTGGCCCCCGACCCTTTAGTTTGCGCGCCGGGCCCAGCCCAGTCCCCCCCCCCCACCAGTCCCGTACTACCTTACTGTCCTTCCCTTTGTCACGATAGTAGTTCCTTGATTTGTAAAAAAAAAACTCACCAAATAATAATGAAATAATAATAATAATAATATAATAATAATATATAATATAATATCATAATAATAATATAACTATGATAATAAAAACAATACGAATGATACAGGTTGTTTATATTTTGGTCGAGCACCGGTTTTCGAAAAAGCGGAGGTTCTGGTTCGATCCCATCGGGGCAAAATTTTACGATGCAATATTCACTAAATAACGTAATAATAGATTCGTCGTCCCCCCGCTTTTCTGTCCGGTCCATGTTACTCAGATTAGTACGTGAAAACTAGGAGCGCTTTTCAACCCGGTTTTAGCTTTATATTGCGCCGCAAGATATTGAAAGTTAATAAATGATTTTCATGGTGTTTTTGATGTTATAATTGTTTTCTAAGTTTTATAATCAAAGATACGAACAACGACGGGAGCAACTAGGGGGCTCTTTCAACTGTTCAGGTCATATGGCGCCGCCTGTGATTATAAAAGTTATGAGAGGAGTTAATGGTGTGGTTTGTTATGGAAACAACATGTGATGATGACAGTCATAACAAAACAAAAATTATTCGTTCCTGTTTTGCGTCTGTTTCCTATCTTGAGTATAGGTCTATCTGTCCGTCTTGGGCCTGTCCCCCTTTCCGTCATAACATGTATGGATTGTATATCTATTCTACCTTAGAGTCTTAACACTTCTGTCCCTGGAATGTCCTTCCATCATTGGTCTCTGCCCGTCTGTCGTCGCCCTCTGTCAGTATGTCCCAATCTGTCTTATGGTCTTGTATGTCCGATCTGGCCCTTTACGTCCTGTTCTGTCCTCTGTCTTAACCATGCCCTTACTCTGCCTGTATGTTCTTTTGTTCTATACGGGTACTATACGTCTGTCTGTACCTCTGTCTTACCTGCCTTACTCTCTGCCTGTATGTCTATCTGTCGTACGGTCTAACGTCCTGTCTGCCCGTCTGTCCCCCTACTTGCCTTTACTCTCTGCTGTATGGGTCCTTGTCCTTACGGTCTATAATAACGTCTGTCTGCCAGTTCTGTCCTACCTGCCTTAACTCCTTCTGCCCTGTATGTCTATCTGTCTTAAGGTTCTATAATCTGTCCTGTCCTCTGTTTAGCCTGCCATTACTCTCTGCCCTGTATGTCTAGATCTGTCCCTTACGTCTATACGCCCCCCCTGTCTTGCCCGTCTGGTCTACCTGCCTTACTCTCTGCCTGTATGTCTATCTGGTCTTAAGTTCCCTCATAACGTCCTTCTGTCCCTCTGTCGTACCTGCCTTAACTCCTCCCTGCCTGGTATGTCTTTGTCTTAACCGTCTATACTCTGTTGCCCGTCCTGTCTTACCCTGCCCCTTACTCTCTGACTGTATGTCTTTGGTCTTATCGGATCCTATACGTTCCTGTCCTGCCCCGTCTGTCTACCTTGCTTAACTCTCTGCCTGTATGTTCCTATCTGTCCTTAAGGTCCTATAACGTCTTGTCTGGTCCCCGCTGTCTTACCCTGCTTGACTCTCTGCCTGTTATGTCTATCTGCCCCCTTAAAAACGGTCCTATACGTATGTCTGTTCACTCTGTCTTATTACCTGGCTTAACTCTCTGACTGGTATGTTCTTCTTCTTGTTCTTAAGGTCTATAACGTCCCCTGTCCCTGTCCCTCTGTCTTTTAACCTGCCTATCTCGCTGCCTGTATTTCCCTATCTGTTCCCCTTAACGGTCTTATGCGGCTGTCCTGCCCGTCCCGTTTCCTGCCTTACTCTCTGACTGGTATGTCCTGATCTGTTCTTACGGTCCCCCTATAACGTTTCCCCACTGTCCCCCTGGCCCCGTCTGTCTGCCTTGCCCCTCGTACTCACGCAAGGGTTTAAAGGGATTCCTTCCTCACACCAACTCAACTCCGATCACGCAACACTGATAATTACACAGACCCACATCAAATACGTTGACTTAGTCCCACGAGAACCAGGGTTGGGCCGACCCCTAAATTATGTTATTACAACCACCCTTATTATTAAACCGTCTCGTTGATTGACAGGGGTAGAGTTTTGGTGGGGGCAATTAAAATACTCCAGAATTTTTTACCTAGAAGTAAGATGAACCGTGAAGTTTGCAATCTCCAACGTCTTGGAATTTTATATGCCTAATTTTACAATGTTGTTTGTTTAACGAGTTTTGGGTGGATTTCCTACAGCCCCGACAAAGTTTGAAAGAAAAAAGAAAATGGCCCCTTTGTTCTATAATTACCTAAAATACAACTTATTTAGAACAATTAGGATCGAACGTTTATATACCTATAATCAATACGTTGAAATTTCACCGGATGCTTCAACGACGACGTGAGAAACTAGGGCGCCTTCAACGTTAGGTCATATTGCGCCGCTGTGATAAATGAAAGGTTGAATGAGATGAGTTTTAATGGTAGTGTTTGATAATAAGATTTGTTTTCTAATGGTATAAATAAAATAAACTGATGTTGATTATTCTAATAGCAAAAAAACAAAGTTGGCCCCTATTTTAATTTTTAATTTTGTTTTAAATAGATTACTTTGGATGAGAAATTTAGAAAGTTTTGTTCGCGTCATCATATTTAGAGGTACTTCCATATGATGGGAGAGATCAAATTGCGTGCGCAAAGGGCATCATAGTTGGTAGGAAAATTCTTGTGCATAATGATGGTAACGGTTAAAGGTACAATCACATGTGGTCACATGGGAATAACCCGTTTCTCTGGTAAAAGGAAATATCTCCGTGAGTTAGACGGTGTGGGCCTATTCTAGTTCTAGACCAATAACCCACCTCTTCTCTACTTGAGAGTGAGGACCCGTAGGTGACGATTTTATTAGTCGTGTGGACATCACGACTACGCAATTTGTTTTTACTTTTCACTACATCCCACACGCTTGTCGCAAATCAAACAATCGGTGCTTGAATCCCACTCTTGAGCATCTGGGAAACGGAACTAGATTGAATCAACGTCCGACGCTGGGAAGCTTGTGAAAACGCTCTGCCCCTGAGATTTTTACTATACAGCTGGTTAGAGCAGATGGAGGTTGCGAAGAGCTAGTGTACGGCTTCGTTCTCCTCGTTACGTCTGCCTCGGCAGTCCGGTTAGCGGGGAGGAACCTAATTACCTGATTCAGGATAAAACCGTCCCATTCGGATGGAACGTAACGTCCGTTGGTCCCCTTGGTACATTTCACAGGAGTAGCTAAGTGCAGGTTTTTGGTTTATTGGATTAAGGACGCGTTCCACCGTTAGGTCATAATGCCTACCACTCTAACCTAGGGGGAGGGGGGGGGGGGAGAAGGAGAACCCATGCTGTCAGACCAGCCACACGGGTTCCGACGAGAAGGTGGTTCCTCACGTCGGCAGTCGTACATGTCTTCGTCATCGTTTTCGTGTTGTCCTTGTCGTCATCGTCGTCCGAGGGGTCGTGAAAAGAAGGGAAGTCCCCCGACGACGATTGCCAGAGCTCGCCTCTATTTTCGGGGAGTAGTATCTCCCCGCTTACTAGCTATGTTTGCGAGTTGGACTTTTTCTCTGGAATCGCCTTTGTGGGCGATGAGCCCATGGCTCCTGCGCCAATTCTAACCCCGGGCCCAGAGGGGGGTACGGGTTTTTTCCCTCCCACCCTTCATCATCATCATCAATCATCCTCATCCATCATCAAGCTCATCATCATCATCATAGATCACTGATCAACATGGTCACTCTAAATGGCATAAATGCAGTAACGTGGCCCAATTCACAAAATAAATTAAAAACAATAGTAATCAACGTTAAATACTCTATGCCTAACAATTAATTCGATGGAGAAATATTTTTTAAGATACTGAATGATTGTCCGTCATTGTCCTTCGTCATCGTTTCCGTGGTGTCATTGTCCGTCATCTCGTCGAGGATCCGTCAAGGGAAGGGGCAAGTCCCCTCCGACGACGATTGCCCAGAGTTTCGCCTCTATTCTTTCGGGGAGTAAAATACTAACCCTTCATATAGCTTATGTTTTTTCGAGCATGGAACTTTTTCTCTTGAATCGCTTTGTACGATTAGCAGAGGCCGTGCTCTTGGGCAAGGTACCCCGGGCCCCCCCAAACGGGGGATATTGGATTACAAGGCACTTCAACCCGTTGTATCTAAAGGCGCCACTGTAGCCCTAGGTGATTGGTTTGAGGCCCCTCTTATCAGAACCAGCCACGGGTATCAGGAAAGGAAGGGGGGGTTCTCACTCGCGGTCCGTCTCAATCGTCCTTGTCTTCGTCATTGTTCGTTATGTCCAATGTGATTCGTCCCGTCGGGGTGGTCATCAAGGGAAAGGGTTGTGTCCCCCCGACGAAGATTGCAAGAGCTCGCCTCTAGTTTTTCGGGGGTAATATAACTCTGCTCTTGAATACTTATATAGCTGTGCTGTTTTGCGAGGTGGACTTTTTCTCTTGAAAACGCCTTGGTGCGATTAGCAGAGCCATGGTCTGGGCCCCCCCCGGGCCCCACGACAACGTGGACAACTAGGGCGCTTCAAAAAAAAATCATGGGTACAAAACGACGACGTGGAGAAAACTATGGCCGCCTTTCAACCGTTAGGGCATGATTGCACACGTCTATCCTTGGGGAAATGGGGAGGGTGCCCATGGTGGTTTCAGAAGGAAACCGGCCACGGGTATATGGGGGAGGATGGGGGGTTTCTCACGAACGCCGGTCGTCCATCGTCGTGGGGAGGTCGTGTGTGTCGGGTTGTGTGGTCTCATTGGTCTTGTGGTTAGCGTATCTGCGTCCAATGCCGAAGGTCCAGGGTTCGATTCCCGCTAGTTCGAGAGTTTTTTTACCTTCTGATTTTGGACTTTAAGTTCCATCAGTTCTTGTCTTAAGGAGTTTTGTAAACGGTGACTTTGGAGCCGTCCCTATCAACGAAGCACATAATAAATTTCAGAGTTTTTCTGATCTTACCCCCTTTGTTGTTGCTGGCGTTGAATTCGCGGTGTTCGCATGTCCATACCACTGATTGTCTATATTTTTCCCAATTAAAAATATCGACTTTGGTTTGTTATCGCTCACTGCGTCGTTGCGTGTCGGGGCCTGCAGGGTTTTGGCCTTGGTGGCTTTGATTTAAAGTCCCCCCACTGAAAATCATTAAATACTGAGTGGGTAGACTCCAATAAAATTATTAATTTATTTATTTAAGTGAAAGGGTGGAAGTATCCCCCCTGACTAACTATTAAACCAGAGCTCGCCTCGAGTTTTCCGAGGAGAATAATCTCCCCTCTCTGCTTCCCTACTATGTTTTGCGAGTTTGACTTTTTCTCCTGAATCGCCTTTTTACGATTAGCATAGCCATCTCTGGCCAATTTTACACCGATTCCCAGCGGATGTAAATCTTAATACAACAATTAAAACGTGGTGTTTTTAAATACGAAAAAAGTGAGAAACTAGACCGCTTCAACCGGTTGGGTCTAATTACTTGCTTATGAATATTGGTAAGTTTAAGAAATGATTTTATAAATGGCATGATGGGGTCTTAATTTTTTGTCTTTCCGAAACCCCTTTTTGAAAAGAGGAAAATTCATAGTTCTAGGCAAATAGGCATAATTATTTCAATTCTTATTAATATAATAAACTAAATTTTGCTCGATGTGAAAACTTTGGCGTTTTTGCAATTGACTACGAAAAGGGGAAATGCAACCGAAATTTGTGGTCCTATATGATATTAGTGAGAAGTCTGAAATGAATTACCGAATAGGGATGGGATTGGTCCCCCCAACAAGTTATAACCAGACCCCGGGATATGGTGGGCTGGAATTACCTAGGTCCGCACGGTTACTAATGTAAAATGTGTTTCTCGAATGAACTTGTGTATAAAGTGGACTCCCTTTACACTCGTTTATATTTTTTTTCACAGGTGAAGGACTATGGTAAGAGGTTTGTAAAGTGTATGTTTACCCGTGGGAGAGAAGGGAGAGGGAGAAAGATAAGAGAAAGAGAAAGAGAAAGAGAGAGAGAGAATGTTTATCTGGGCTCGTCAACCTGTTGTAGGTCATATACCCACTCTAGCCTAGGGTATATTGGGAGGGTCCCCCCCATGGCTTGTCAGATCAAGACATGTACGGGTAAGGGGAGGAGGAGGGCGCTTCAACCATTTTTTAGGTTATTACTGCGTACGGCGCCCTGAGAATTGAAATACAGAAAAATTTATTCCCGATGCTTAGATTGAAGGCCTATATTGCTTGCCTGAGTTTATCAAAACAGAAAAAGAAAGTGTCGATATGGATCGTGATTAAAAGAAGCATTATTTTTATTTTAATGAAAATGAAAATGCTTTGATGTAAATTATATTTTGGTTAAACAAATACGTTCAATTATCAATTTAAAGATATAGGTTTGTTTTGTCGCCCGTATCATTATGATAAAAGTAGAAGTTATTTTGAAACCTGGAAAGAAAGGGAATTATTTTATTTTTATACCTGCCACGGACTCAACCTTTTTTTTTTTAGTTTAATTTTTGAATTAAAGAGGGCGCGTCAACCGTTAGGTCACAATGCGAACTGTAGCCTACAGGCGATGTGTGGAGGAAGGTTCCATGCTGGTCAGAACCCAGCCACGGTAGGGTAGGACGGGGAATTCTCAGTCGTAGTCGTCATCGTCACCTTTTTGTCCATCGTTTTCTTGTTGTCAAGGTGGTCGTTCGTCCCCCGTCGGGAGGTCGTCAATGGACGAGGGAGAGGTCCGCGACGACGTTTCTGTTTATTAACTAGACTGGTTTCCTCTTCTGCATCCTCCCGCAACAGTGCTTATTGTGAACATCAGCACAATTCCTCACATCATAAAACCGTTTTGAAACTATTAACCGAATCACTGAGCATTCACTCTGTTCTGTCTACGTCATTGCTTCCCCCACAATCCCTTAAACTTTGTTTGCCGTGAACGCATCACCCCAAACCTCCCGTCGGTGGCGCGCGTGTGCCCCAGGGGGTTGGATTGAGGTGTTGTTTAATGGTCCCCACCCCCCGCAGAGCTTGTTAACATCATTCACCTGGGGGCGGGAGGGGTGGATACTTTTAGGGGGGGGCGAGATTGTGGTGAGGGAGCATTTCTATACACCGGTAAATGCAGGATGATCGTTACCAATTTGCACAGCTATTAATACTCATTTTGAGAAAATTATAAAATTGCGAAAAATAAAGCCCAATTTGTGTTCTGTTAAGAATGTGTTTGAATAGAAAGTACAGGGCGCGTCAACCCGTTAGTTCCACCAATGGGCACCTCTTACTGGGAAGAAGAAATTACTAGTATTATTATTATGTTATGTAGCAGTAGCATAACAGAGTGAGGCCTACGCAAATACGACGACTATAGAATTGGGTGCTTTTCAAAGGTAGTGCCATATTGCCCCGCCTGTGAATATTGTTACGATAAATGAAATGAGTTTGTTGTGTGTTCGAAGAGGATATTATCTTAAACGTTTACAATAAAAAAACCAAATTGAATGAATTTTTGTTTTTTTTTTTTTGGGGGGGGGGGGGGGGGGAGTATTTTGTGATTAAAGGAACGCGGTAACGGTTAGGTTCAATAAACTAATAATAAATAAAATTGTATTTAGAGTCTACCCACTCAGTTATATAACTGAGTTTGTGTATAAATAATAATACATAATAATATATAAATAATGCACCACTCTAGCCTAGGGGATATGGTGGATGAGGGCCCTTCATGCGGTCAGACCAGCCCACAGGTAAAGGTGAGGAAGGGGGTTTCTCACGTCCGCGGTTGTTTCATCGTCCCTTGACATAGTTCGAGGAGGACAATGTCGTCGTCGTCCGAGAGGTCAGTCAAGGGATGGTGCAAGTCCCCGAACGAGACACTGCCAGAGCTCGCCTTCTAGATCGGGGAGTAATATACTAACCCTTTCTTACTATTAGCTATTGTTAGCAAAGGTGGACCCTTTTTCTCTAAATCGCCTCCTTGATAATCCTATTTATTAGATTATTAATACTGTAACACCCGTTTTTTTTTTTTTTTTTAAGGAGGAACGTAAGGGGTTGACGGGGTGCGGGGATTGTAACACCCCTTCTCCCGACGACGAACGTCGAGAACCTATGGGCGCTTCACCGTTTAGGTCATATTGGGCGCCGCCCCTATGACATTTGAAAGTGATGAGAATGAGTTAATGGTGTGTTGGATGATTAGATTTGTTTTCTAATTGTTATAGTTATTTTTTTTTCGTTTTATTTGGATTTAAGGACGCGGTCAAACCCGTTAGGGTTCATAATGCACCCCTCTAGACCTAGTGGGGTGGGGAGGAGGGGGCCCCATGCTGGTCACAACCAGCCACGGGTAAGGAAGGAACGGGGGTTTTCTCACGTCGCGGTCCGTTCCACGTCCTTTGTGTCATCGTTTCGTTTGTTGTTCATTGTCATCGTCGTCTGTGGGGTCGTTCCATGGGAAGGGTGGTCAAGGTCCCCCGACGAGACGACTGTCCAGGGAGCCCTTCAGCCCGCCTAGATTCTGGAAGTAATATACTACCCTTTCCCATACTAATCTGATGTTTGTTGCGAGGTGGACCTTTTCTCTTGAATCGCCCTTTCGATTAGCAAGCCATGAATGATAATAGTTTTCTGAATAGCGTTGGTGTACGACTTTTTTTTGTCAAACGTGTAACAAATACGTTTTTTGTACCGTTTACAAAAAAATTCGTACACCAACCTTGTTTATTTTCATGAAAAGAAAAACTATTTTACTATAAGTCCAAGTTATGCCTAAATGTGTTTAGTAACACTATGTCCAGAAAACCGATTCCTCAAATTGTAATTTTGAACTAGTCTGTAATCGTTAAACTTTTTGTCTAAAAAGCTAAATATAATTCCAAAAGTGGGTTAATTGACCCGGCCCCAAAAAATTCACAATTTTTTATTCTGTATTTCAAAAGGCCTTCTTTTCATTCAGCAACACCTTTTCAGACATTGTTTCTTCGACTTTCCAAATCATCGGTTCAGAGGTGGTAAAAATAGCCGTAGCACGTCCCCGGCAGTCTTTGTCGTGGGTCCACTACCTACACCCACTTCGAACGACGCTGGGCGACGAGTAACGTTGAAACAGTCCGCAGAATCCCATTTCAACTTTAACGATTTTGGGAGCCCGGGATGACGACGTCCCGTGAGAAACTAGGCCCTTTCAACAAAATCTGCGCCACTATGATTTACGAAATCCGAAAATGAGTTGTGTTGCTGGCTTTTGAATATTATATTGTAATTTATGAAATAAAACAAAATAATAGTGATGCCAGTGATAGAAAAAGGAAAAAATATTTATTCCTCGGCCATAATAACCCATTGGCAGAAGTGGAACTCTACTCCAGATACCCGTATTAGTTTTGCAAGGCCAGCCCTCCACCTTACTCCAGACAATTGTCAATTTCTGGATATACGCTACTGATTGCAACTTTTTTTGCGATATAATAAAATAAACGCGCTAAGTTTTTGTGTTTTTCATATCCTATTTTAACATTCCAAAATCGTCTATAAAGTTCCAAAGAAAAAAATACTCCTTGAGGGGGGGATTAATACTCCCTCATCCCCCCTTCCCACCACAAGTCCCACACTGAAATAGAACATGCCATAATGATAAGCGCTGGTAGTTGGTTCGTCTTCCATATTTAAGAACGACGTGAGAAACTAGGCGCTTTCAAACCCGCCTTAGGTCCATATAAAAGCCACCTGTGGTATTGAAAATTTGATGAGGATTAAGGATAATGTTGTGTTTTGATTTTTGTTTAGTTTGGATTAAAGGACGAGTGCAAACATTTAGTCTAATCCCACTCTAACTAGGGGGGGGCATGCTGGTCCGAACCACCCCCATCGGTAATAGGAGGAGGGGGGTTCCTCAAACGTCCGCGATCGGTCATTGTCGTTCGGCGAGGGGTCGTCAAACGGAAGGGGGTTAAGTTCCGCGACCGAAGATTATGCCGAGCGTCGCCTTCTATTTTTTGGGGGAGTAAAATACGTACCCTTCATAATACCTGAATGTGTGACGAGGTGGGACTTTTTCTTCGTTGAATAGCCTTTTTAACGATTTAGCAGAGCCATGCTCTGGGTCAATTCCTAAACCCGAGCCCAGACGGGGAGACAAATTGTCAATTTCTGGATATACGCTACTGATTGCAAATTGTTTTGCGATATAATATACTAGAGAAAACGCTAAGTCCCCCGCCGCGTTTTTGTTTTTGGAATGAGCGTAATTGGTGGCATTGCTTTCCAAGTTGTTTATGGCGGATTTCTGGTTTGTTCTGTGAAAAAATCATTACTTAGTTGAAGATTTTTTTTTTAATTATTTAAATTATAAAAAAAAAGCTTTAAATTTTTAATTTTTTAATTAATCCGTAATTTAAAAAATGTGGTAAAAAATCCGTAAAAGTTTTAGATTTTCATAAGAAAGATATTTTATTCCGATTGTAAACTCAACATTTTCACACGAAATTATTTATTTATAAATTAAGGTTCGTGAATGAACCCTTACAATCGGATGAGCATGTAGGTGTTATAAAAATCAAGAATTGTAAAGAAAAAGGAAAACCCGCAACATATTCGTTTTTCATGAAAAATAATTTTGTTCGATTGCGCCCTCCAATTTCACACGAAACCTAAATTCTAAAAAATTAATGTTCTGTGAAAAATCATTAATCGGGAACAAAAGCATGGTATGTGTTATAAGTCGAAGTAATTTTCAAAAATCTCGAAAAAATCGTAAAAATTTGGCGATTTTTCCATGATAAATAATTTTTTTTCCCGGATTGGCGACTCAAAAACGTGGCAGTTTCTTCGTCAGAGATTTTCGAAGGCTCCCTAAACTTTCATCGCAATTGGATTAATCGGCTTTTTAGCCGAAATTCGTGTTTTTTACAGACAGTACAAAATACAAAAAAAACAAAAAGAAAGAAAAAGAAAGAAAGAAAAGAAAAAAACATTCGGAAATTTTTTTTCTTCCATGTAGTGAAATGGAATCTTCGCTTCGCTTCGCTACGCTCGCTACGCTCATCCATAAACGCTCCCAAGTTTTAATGTTTTTTTCATATCCTATTTTAACAATTCCCAAAATCGTCTATAAAGTGTTTTCCACAAGTAAAAAATAACGCCTTGTCGGGATAAATACGCTCCCCCGCTTCCCACCAATAGTGAGACGGCGTGAGAACTAGGGGCGCTTCACCGTTAGGTTCATATTAGCTGCTGTGGTGGTATTTAAAGTTTCTGAGATGAGTTAATCCATTCTGTTGTTTGACTGATAAGGATTTGTTTTTTTTTTTAAGTGTCTATAATTAACAAATCAATTATTATGATGACAGTAATGAGGCAAAACAAAAGTTCTTTAATGTTGAATGTTTTTAGTTTTTTTTTTATTAGGACCAAGGGCGTCAACTGTTATGTTTTACTGCACCACTTTTATAAGCCCTAGGGATATGGGAGGAGGATCCCATGCTGTCGGATACCCAGCCACGGGTCAGGTGGAGGAATGGGGGGTTTCTCACGTCGTGGTCCGTCTATCGTCCTTGTCATAGTCCCGTTGTTTTATTATTGTTCATCGTCCCGTCGGGGAGTTCGTCAAGGGAGGGGGCCAAGGTCCCCCGACTACGATTTTTCAGAGCTAGCCCTCTATTTCTTTCTGGGGAGTTAAATACTACCCTTCCATACTAGCTGATGTTTTTTGCGAGTTGGAACTTTTTTTTTCTCTTGAATCGCCCTTTTACGAATTAGCATAGCCATGCTCTGATGCCAATTCTACCCCGGGCCCCGGGGGGGGGGGGAACGGGTCGGGGAGTAAATAACTACCCTTCATACTAGCTGATGTTTGGCGAGGTGGAACTTTTTTCTCTTGGAATCGCCGTTACGTTAGCAGAGCCGTGCTCTGGGCCCATTCTACCCGGACACCAGACGGTCGGGGCGTAATTACTATGGTCCTTTCATACTAAGCTGATTTGTTGCGAGGTGGAACTTTTTCTCTTGATAGCCTTTTAAACGATTAGCAAGCCCTGCTCCTGGGCCAATTCTACCCGGGCCCAGGCGGGGTCGGGAAGTAAATACTACCCTTATACTAGCTTAAGTTTTGCGAGGTGGACTTTTTCTCTTGAAACGCCTTTTAACGATTAGCGATTATGCCTTTCCTGGGCCCCAATTCTACCCCCGGGCCCACCCCCAGTGTCAAAAATAGAACAAGACATACGGGGTCCGGGGAGTAATACTAACCCTTCATACTAGCTGAATGTTTTGCGAGGTGGGACTTTTTTTTCTCTTGACACGCCTTTTACGATTAGCATAGTTATGCTCCTGGTGCCAATTTCTACCCGGGCACGCACGGGGTCGGGAGTACTACCTCTTTCAGACTAGCTTGATGTTTGCGAGGTGGACAACTTTTTTTCTCTTGAACGCCTTTACGATTAAGCAGAGCCATGCCCTGGGCCATTCTACCCCGCGCCCAGCTAAGGGCCTAACGACGTGGTGGCAAAGAAAACGTAATCCCAGATAGAGGTTGCTTTAGACGTCGACGTTGGAGAAAACATATAGGGCCCCTTCACAAATTTAGCGCACCATATGAATTAAAGTTCGAAAATTATGTTTGGGCTGTGGCGTTTAAATTTCATATTGTAATAAGGTTATGTTTTTTTTTTTAAGTCGAGGTTGATTTGGATTCAGGAACGCGTTTCAACCCGTTAGGTCCCATAATGCACCATTCTCAACCTAGGGATATGGAGAAGGAGAGGAGAGGCCCCATCCCTGGTTCCAGAACCAGCCACGGAAAGGGAGGAAGGGGGTTCTCACTCACCGGGGGGGGGGGGTCGTCGATTTGTCTTAATTCATTGTTCGTGGTCATTGTCGTCATCGTAATAAAATAAACAACAATGATAGCGATGTCAGTGTAGAACACAATTTTCCTTCGCCCATAATAACCCATTGTGCAGAAGTGGACTCTACTCCAGCACAACCCGCATTAGTGTTTGGGGTAAAAATATTACAGGACATCCGAACCGTGAACGGCTATGGTAAACTCACGTATGTGGGTGTGAAATGTTCGTTCGAGCAGAAAAACATCGACCCTGAATTCGGTGGCCAGGCCTCGTAGTCATGGCAACCAGAACCGCATTTGCTAGCCCAGTGGTTTAATTCTGAATTTTATTTTCTTCGATTATTTTGCCTGCTTGGCAGCTCCCCTGATTGTTGCGCCCTGATTTTTAATTTGTTCGTGTTGCCGTGTTTTATTTTCACCGGCGATCATTAAAAAAACTAATTATTAGCTATTTTTTGAAGTTGTGATAATTTTAGAACGTCGGACTCTTTATTTTAGAATGTTTATTTCAAATGATTTTACATTTTCAATGTCTGACGAAATACACTGACAGAACCGACGAAGGTGAGACCTAGGGCGCTTCAACCTTCAGTCATATTGCGCCCCCGCCTGCAGATAATAGAAAAGTTTTGATGAGATTTGATGATTAGATTGTTTCTGGTTGTATAAATACCCAAAACCAAAATGATGATGATGAAAGTATATATTTTTTTTTCAACCGTTAGGGTCATAATGCACCACTCTAATCTTAAGGGGGGGGGGGGGAGGAGGGGCCCATGCTGGGTCAGACCAGCCCTCCGGGTAAGGGAGGACGGGGGGGCAAAAGAAAAAAAAATTTTTTTTTTTTGTTCCCTCACGTCCCGCGGTCCGTCATCGTCTTTGTACAATCGTTTGATGTGTGTATTGTCCCATCGTCGCAGGGGTCGTTCAAGGGGAGGGGGCAAGGTCTCCGACACGAATTGCCCAAGCTTCGCCTCCTAGTTTTCGGGGAGTAAATATTTCCGCTTCTTTTTCTGCTGATGTTTGCAGGTGACTTTTCTCTCGAACGCCTTTTAAACGATTAGCAGAAGCCATGCTCTGGTCCAATTTCTACACCCCTAGCTATTTTTCCTTGGGTAACGTAAGTAAAAAACAAACAAAAAAACACAAGTCAAATTGAAGTCTTCGCTCGCTCATCCCAATGACTAAAAGAAACTGTCATTTTTTGTGGTTTTTGTTACTAATATTGCCCCCCCCCCCCCCCCAGCCCACCCCCCCCATAAATCATTAAAAGCCCCAGAAGTAAGTTACTGTGATTCACCCTAAACTTCCTCATTCTCCCTAGGTGCTACAAGCTACCACTTCCCCGCGCTGGACCTGTAACCGGTGCGAAAACGTGGTTGAAAATGTTATTCAGGCCGAAGTCGAGAGAGGCGGCGCGTAACGTATTTCGGGAGCTAACAACGGAAACTTGTAAAAAACCTCTTCGATATAAATATAACGTACGACCGGCCGGGTTTTTAGTGGTTTATACCAGCGCTCGTAATGTACTTTTACGTCACCGTTTGCAGCAAATTGTATCCCCCAGAAAATACACTGGGAAGAGAAATTTTTTCCACGCTCCCTACTTCTGACTTTTCAGTTTGAGAATGACGACGACGACGTGAGAAACTAGGGCGACTTCAACGGTCAAACCGGTTATGTCATTTAATGACCACTCTAGCCTATAATCCTGTCCAAAAAATAATATCGTATCTTGACGTTTTTTGGATGAAAAAATTGCGATGTTTGCCCTGAATTTTTTGCAGAGACCTCCCTTATTTATACTTATCACAACTAAAACTCCCTACAATCGGACGGGAGGCTTCGCCGGCCATAATTGGAAAATGGCGGCCCAAAGGTGTTTTGTTATCGAATATCTCCAATTGTTTGAGATAGACAAAAAATATCTCAACGGCAAAAAATATTCCCTATTTAATTTCCTACAACCGGGTGGTCCTTCTATAGTTTTGGTAGGGGCCAAGGGTTACGTCACAAAATCGTGGTTTTATGTGGTGCTCATTGGAGTACAGCTTTATTTTTCCAATTTTTACGCCCAGCATCAAAACAATGCCCGGAACTCCGAATAAAATAGATTTTAAATACAAAAAGGCTTTTGTACTGGGTTCGGAAGCTTTCAGTTAGTTTTAAAAAATCAGGTGTGCGAAATCGAAATTTTTGCTTTACCCGAAATTTGGGTTTTTTTCCATTGTTGGCATTTCCTCAAAAATTCCCATTTTTGACCGTCCATTAATTAAGCCTAAAAGCAATTGGAATGGAAAAATTTCTTCCTACGCACATTTAAATAACTCAAATCATGATCCGATTTACAACCCAAAGTTTTGAAAATCCAATATGGGGGGGCTTGCTAATTCCTATCCACAACATCAAAGTGATTTGTGTAACAAAAAGAGTGGTAAAAAAGCCACGAAAAAAACAGTATTCAGTATTGTGAATAGTTGGAAGTTAGCAGTCCATATTTTGGATTTTAAACCTTTGGTGTATCGGATTCATTTTAGTCATTCCCCAATGTGCGTAGAAAAGAATTTTTCCCCCATGCTATGTTTAGTTGCTTAATAATGGACCAGTTCCAAAAGGGCCATTTTGTTTTGAGGAAATGGCCCAATGTAAACCCAAATTCCGGTAAATGTCAAATTCGATTCGCCAGACCGGAATTTTTTTTTAAAATACTATGGAAGCTTTCATCAACCCCGCACAAAAGTCCTTTTGGTATTTTCATCGATTTATTACGGATTTTAACGGGCCACTGTTCGTTTGGATGCTGGGCGTAAAAATTTTGGAAATAAGCTGGTATTCCCAATTTGACAAAACATATAAACCACGAATTTTTGTGACGTAACCTTTTTGCCCCTACAAAAAGATAGAAGAGACCCTTTTTTGTAGGGAATAACATGTGGTATAATTTTTGCCATTGAAATATTTTGTCCTATCCCTCAAACAAATTTTGGAGTATATTTCGTACAAACACTTTTTGGCGCCTTTTTCCCAATATGGCGGCCAAAGCTCCCAGCTGTTGTAGGGAGTTTTTTTGTATGTTTGATAAGTATCCTTTAAGGAAGGTCTCCTCAAAAATTTCAGCCGAACATCGCAATTTTTTTTGCTCCAAAAATTCTTATTTGACCGTGGATGATAGGGGATAGGGAGGAGGGACAATGCTGGTCAGAACCATCCACGGGTAGGGGGAGGAAATAACAGCCCACTGTGTCAAATTTCCCTCTTAACTATTTAGTAGGGTGTTTTGGTTTGGTTATTTTGGTTAAGGACGCGGTCACCGTTAGGTCATAAGCAACACTCTACCTAAGGGGGGTGGGGAGAGGGGCCCCCATTGTGGTCAGAACCCACCTACGGGTAAGGGGGGAAGGGGGTTTCTCGACGAATCCCGCGGGGTCGTCATCGGTCTTTTGTCATCGTTTCGTTGTGTTCATTGTACATCGTCCCGCCGGGGGTCGTCAAGGAAGGGAGGCAGGTCCCTCCGACGACGATTCCAGAAGCTTCGCCTCTAGTTGTCGGGGTGTAAGATACTCCCGCTCTTCTAGCTGTGTTTTGCGAGGGTGGACGTTTTTTCTCTTGATCGCCTTTTACGATTAGCAGAAGCCCCCCCCCCACCAGGCTCAGGGCCAATTTCCCTACCCGGGCCCCAGACGGGGGGAAAATAACGTGAGAGCAACGACGACGTGAGAAACTAGGGCTTTTCCAACAAACCGGTAAGGTCTGTGATAGTGGATAATGAACAATTGATGGAAATGATTTAATGGGTGTGGGTTTGAATGATTAAATTGTTTTCTAAGTTAACTTATATATAACCAACACTAAAATGATGATGATGATAGTTATACAAAACCAAACGTTCTTTATTGATGAAAATACAGAAATTTAAAAATGTGTATTATGTAAAATAAAGATTGTTTGTAAATAGATATTTTTGGATGAGAACATTTAGATAGTTTTGTCACCCCGTATCCATATGATATAGAATTCTTCATTTGTTGGGAGAAGATTCAAATTGCGTGCGCAAGGCATGGGGTCTGGCAAAGCCAGATGGCAGATTCCCCTTTCGCAAAGGCGAACCCAAAATTCTCCATAATTTACAGAAATGTTCGTTGAGATTCTCTTATATTAACCATTGCCAAGTTTTATTATACATTCAATTGAGTTCGGTACTATTTTTCAACATTTATGAAAAGGACACGAGAACCCGAAGAAACTAGGCGCTGCAACCGGTAGGCTCATATTGCCCGCCGCGGTAATATTGTAATTTTAATGAAACGGAGATTTTGGTTGTGGTTGTTTTTTGTTTAATTTTGATTAATGGCCGCGTCAACGTTAGTCATAATAGCGCCCACTCTATCTAGAGTATAATGGAACAGAGGGGCCCTAATGCCAATCATACCCAGAACCACCCAGGGTAGGGGGAGGAGGAAACGGGGGCTAGAATTGAGAACAGTAGAACGTCCCATAAACTAATTTTCTTTAACGCGCGTGGTAATATTGCTCCACCTGTTGGTGATATGTTTATTTAATACCATTATTTTTGGACAATTATCAGCTAAGAGTTCCTTTTCATTTGTAGAAATCGTTGGCTGGAGTTTTAGGATGGTTTTTTGTTAGTGCAATGGTTTGGTATACTACACGAGCCCCTGCTGGAGTTCAAGTACTTAGGGATGTTTCGCTGTATAGGATTCACTTATAGTAAGAGTTTACTCGGGCCACCCTTGACCCCTAACACTAATTTCTACTGCTTATATAAGAGTTACTCCGGTGCCAACCTAAGTACAACTAGTTTTCCTACTACGTACTGAGAAACTAGGGCGCTTTTCAAACCGGTTAGTCCATATTGCGCCGCTGTGAAACTGAAAATAAATTAGAAGAGTTATGCAGGTATGTTTTTAATGATTAAAGATTGTTTCTAATTGTATAATAAAAAATAAGCGTGAAGATGAAGAAGTAAAAAGCGAAATTAAAAGTTTGTATGTAAATGAACCTAAAGAAAAGAAAGAAATGTGGTATGAAGTTACTTAATGTTTTGTTTAAATAGGATTTACTTTGATGAGAAATTTGGAACTTTTGTCGCCGTTATCCATATGATGAGAATTTCTTCATATTATTGGAGAGATCGAATTGCATGCGCAAGGCCTCATATTTTGGTAAACCTTACCTGCTAGCATATGATGGTACTGTTTAGGTACATCACATGTGCCCCAACATATGGGAATACCGTTTCCTCTGGTTAAGAGATATCCCGTGTAGTTAGGCGTGTGTGCCCTATACGAGTTTCTAGACAAATACCACCTCTTCTCTACGTGAGAGTCGAGACCGTAGTGGACGAATTTTTTTGTTAGCCAATTTGTGGGCATCACACTACGAAATTTGTTATTTGCCAACACATCCCTAAGCTTCTTGTCTCAAATCCCACAATCTTTGCTTGAATCACACTCTTGACCATCTGGAAACGGAACTAATTTTGAACTCACACCCGTCGCGACGCTGGGAAGCTTCCTCTAGCAGCCCTATCAGCGTGTTTCAGATTTTCCCCTCTATGCCCAGGTTCAGGTATCCAGCCAAAACTCTATTATAATCCCTTAGAGGTTAGTTTTTCTAAATAGAATTGGATGTTCCCTTGTACCCAAAATGATTACTAGAATACATGTAGAACCGTTGGTGGCCTTAATCCCCCCCTCCCCCCCCCCCTCGACTAATGCCTACCATAGTTTTCTGTAAAGGCAAATTTATCGATATTTTCCATTTCTGCCTGTTTTGCCACTGCCGCTGGGGGCGTTTAGACGGTAGGGGTGTCCCAAAGTTCACATAGTGGCAAATATAATGTTTGAAAATATGTTTTTCTAATGCAAATTAGCTTCATTTTTTAATAATTTGATTGCAAGACTTAACATCATACAGGATGTCAAAACTAATACCACCTACTGATTTGCTATATGTTAACACAGGGTTTGTCCAAAAAGTCACAAAATAGTGAAACTTGGTGGCGGCCATTTTTCTTCATCTGTTACGTATATAACCCCCCTCGAACTTATAACAGTGTGTGTTTTCTCACAGCTGATACTATGTTTTCGTTCTCATGCATTGCATTTTTTGTCATAACATTCTGGGGCTTTAGGACGATAGGGTGTTCATGTCTCATAATATGCAAACATATTGTTCATATATTTTTTTCTAGGTAAAGTTTATCTGCAGTTCATTATTTGTTTTGCACAACCCTAACATTGTGCACCGATGTGCAACCTAAAACAACACTTACGGATTTGGTTTATGGTATATAAAGGGGTTGTCCAAAAGATATATAGATGTTAGCAACATATAGCACCTTCTTACATCTATATGTAAATTATCCCCCCCCCTCGCTAAAAAAAAGGGCTATGCTCTTATAGGCTTTATCTTTTTCCACGAATGCATATTGTCATTTGGTACTGGGACTCCCTTTGTTTTAGGAGTATCGTGAAGGAAAGTTACAATTATACTAAATGATTGATATTTCGTGTGTTGCAAGTTGGCAACAATAATTATTCATACACTTATTTTTAAATGGTGTGAACTCCAAGCACCGCTGCACGCCGTTGCACGGTGAAAATTTTTTCTAATAATTTCAGTTGTAGGCATTTTTTACTATTTTTCTGTTCTGTTAATTCACAAGGTTTTGTCCAAAATTCTCCAGTAAGAATATGCAGCTTGTGGCTTTCTTTCCAATGTACATTTGAGTTACTTTTTAAGCTAATAGGACGCATAAATTGTTTTAGAATTAATACATTTATTTCACATTCAACCCTGTTTATAGTATTTCAACCAGGGAACTGTTCAAAATAAGACTTGGGATGGCAGAGTCTTGTAAGGCCCTACTATACTCAGGAAAGAAAACATATTCGAGAGGTTGCAATGGTTTAATATGAAAAATAAGTAGCTCGTTCCGTTATCCTCTTGATCACGCGTACACCCCGACATAAGTAATCGAGGGATGGGCGTGGAAGTTCGATTACATCTAGGACACCTTGATTTTAACTTATGGGTCCGCTGATATGCATCATTTTGTCATTGGAAATGCCCAATACAATTCCCTCGGTAATAACTAACAAGATTGGAACATCTTTGAATTAATCACCGAGAAGAAGTTGTTCCCCTCATTGCCATAATTTAGATGACAAACGCACTACGTGTCAATTGTAGATACGAATAAGTTCTTGACCTAGTCATTTTTGTTTTCCATTAATGCCACGACAGTTTGCTATGACTGCCTGTATAGCTGCCTATAATGCCCCTATTTGTGCAATTGTGTATGCTAATTAAGTATCAACAACTCGGCCAATGGAAAACTTCCTCTATAACCTAAAATTATTTGTTTCCTTTCAATTTAGTACAACAAGAATACAAAACGTAACAAATTAAGATAATAGCATCGAGTATAGGCTTCGTGGGCAGCTCTATATCAGTATTTATGGCTTCACCTTCATCACAAACTCCTTGGGTTTCTAGTAGCTTGGGAAGGGGTGATACTAATATCCCTGCCAAGTCGTAGGGTTTGTATATGTTTTGATGTATGTTGATGAGAATGAAGAAAGAGATTAGCTGTTCTAATTAAAGATTCATAGTTGAATTCACAAACATTGGGTTTTAACAATTGTATACTAATACAGTGAGTTCCCGTAATAACTGTACATATCTGTATGTTAATTCTGTATAATGTTCCAATGTGTAATTTCAATATAAGTCGGTATCAGCAATCCTGAAGCCAGTAAGTATGATTATTAGTGTCAAAGTACATACACATTGATTCCTACATAAAGATTCCCATACATTCCCATTTCTTTTTATACTTTTTGCTGTGGTGTTTTCTCACATATGAGAAAAACAAATTTGTAGAATACAGGTTTCGGGGCAGGGAGAAATGTGGAAAATATTAGTGATTGTATTTTGGAAGATAATTTGAAAATTTTACACGAGCGAAGAGTGTACGTACGGACAATATTGAAAAACAACATTAAGCCGACTTTTTGAATACCTTCAGGTCAAACGCCCCATCTTGCCAAAGTTGGCAAATAGGTGGATTATTAATCGGATTTGTTTCCTGAACAAACTGCTATAGTGAAATTAGTTCGGGGGGCCCCGGAGGTTCGCCCTTCCTTGCACCTGAACGGTATATTATGATTTCGAGTTTGACCCTTATTTCAAACAATTCCTTTACAAAGAACACAAAGCACAACTATTGTGGACAACCCTGTATTAAAACAGCACATCATTATATTGTTTTAGGTAGAATATAAATTCGGTGATGACTGGGACCAAACTACTAACATTTCATTTTTGCCCTATTTTTTATTGATATTTCCTCTCATATTGCCCTTGTAATTTTGAGTTCAAATTTTGGACAACACCTGATACAATTATAATTCTTTGCTAGGCCCCCGACATACAATTACGTATTTTCTTAGACAGGTTTACTGATTTTAGTAACATGAAACCACATTTTTAGCACTTTTTTAAAAAAATTGTTTGTATAGTAGCAATAATAGAAAACCCAGCATTTTGGAAATCCTTGCAATTGTTTTTGCATATTATTTTTTAAATACAGTGGGGTTTCTTTTTATTTTATGTAATAAAAATAAAGCTTTAATCGGATTATAAAATGTCCAATCTTAATGTTAAAGTGTTAAAACAGTACAAATCGGTTATTTATTAATTTTTGGGCACCCCTTTACAAAGTGAAATCCTTTTTTTTTAAAAATCAAAAAATAATGTGTTTAAATGCGAATTTAAAAATAATATTTTTGGGAATTTTATCAAAAACTTGACAGTTATAGCGCAGGTCAAGTTTTTTCCGCAACAAGTTTTGACTGTTGGCCAAACCCCTTGAGGTCAAAAAAAAACAACAAATAAAAAAAAAAAAAGTTACAAGAGAACAACAGAGCCCCCCCCCCATCGAGCCCCCCCCGCCCCCCCCCCCCCCACGCCCACCCCCCGCCCCCCCCCCCCCACCCCGCCCCAGCTGCCGAAAGGTGGCAAACAGGTGGATTATTGTAAAAAAAGTTCCCGGGGTTTTTGGTGGGGGAACAATTTTTATTTTTTTCTGAACAAAACTGCTAAAATAGTAAATTAGTTCGAGGGGGGGGGGGGGGAGGGGGGGTGTGGTGGGGAGTGGGGGTGGCGAGGGGGGGGGGGAGGGTCGCTTTCTGAGCACCTAATGGTTTTTGTATGCTTGTAAGTGACTTAGGACCTATCTGAACACAAAGGTTATTCTCCGACAACGGTCTGGGGCGGTTTTTAGGATGTAATTTAAGAGCTTCACGGATGGCAAAATCACAACTCTGGCAGTGAAAACTTGCCTGAACACAAAGCAACGTGGTCGGCCTTAAGCCCCTGAAACGTGTCAGTTAAGGTGGAGCATAAAAATGCACCTTCCAAACTTGTTTGTCCAATTTTGGGCGCCAAACATCTTGAATAACCAAGATAACCTTTGATGTTCCATGGCAAAATCTTTTCTCTTAAAGTTTAATTTTGAATTACAACGCTATCGCAAAGTAGAGTTTTTTTTTAAAATCAAAACGACAAGGTCGAATTAGAAACAAAAATTTTTATAAAATTTTTTTTGTAAAATTTTTAACTGTAAAATTGATTTGCGCCTCTGGTGTAGACCCAGGGCGGGTTGTGCTAAAAAACAAAATTAAAAACCTGTTGTGGGCAGATTTACATTCCTATAGGACGATTAGACAAAGTTTTACATCTTTAACCCCTTTGGGGAAGGGTTGCCATCCGGTTTTTGGTTTATCACAAGAAAAGTGTCTGACATATATCACAGTGACAACCTCATGGTTTGATGGATGGTTGTTTGGCATCGATTTACTTTTTTATTTTACATTACGACGGTTCCCCATCAGAGGGTTTTCCCGCCGTTCTGCCAAGAGGAACACACCTGCTCGGACCTCGCGGGTCGGCTCGGGCCTACGCACCACCCAAAACGGGACAAACTACCCCGGGCTTGTTCCGAAATGCACCCAAGAGGCAAGACGAAACCACAATGGTGGGAACAGTGAAACTAAAAGTTTAAAAGGTTTTAGTTGTTACTTGCTGGAAGAGTATAAGAAACACATCCCATAGTCCCAGTACTTCTGTTGGAGCAAACTAGAATCCGTAAATTTTTTTTCTCCCCCTCACATGGCCCCAAGTCCCCCTATCTGCACCCAACGATGTATTACTTAGAAATTTTTCAATAGGTATTGATTTTCAACATGCATCCTTTTTTATTTTTGGTTGTTTTTTTTCTTTTTTTTGTTTTTTTTTTTTTTTTTGCGTAACCTCCAACAACGTGGTGTTTTCCAATTTTAACTTTTGTGGTCAAAACACCATGCCGAGAAGTCGGACATTTGGTTTGAATGAATTTCTATATTTTAAAACCATAGTTGTGGGTCATTTGAACCTTAAAGACGACAAAAGTGAATGCACTGAGTCTTTTCGGAGAGAATCGTGTCCCGCGCTTTCTAGCCATTATTTATATTGTCAACCCAATTTGCACGTGTCTTGAGCGGGTGATAAATTAACGATCTGTAGAAGTTTCCCAGGTCATCTACAAATAGGCACGACTTTAGGCTCTTGGAAACAATCCACAACACTGTTATGCCAATAGCAAATAGTGCACCGAAAGACGAGCCTGTGGTACACCTGTTTCCAGGGAACGAGTCTGACAAACATTGTTACACACACTTTGAATATGTTCGCTGTACTCGTTGTACTTTAGAAAGGAGTAATGCACAAACGACGTGAGAAACTAGGTGCGTAAAACCGTTTCGTTCTATTGCGCCGTCTGTGATATTGTAAGATAATGAAATTGAGTTTTTTTGGAGTATATGAGAGTATTTGTAGCTTCTATGTGGAGCGAGCCCTTTCTTGGAACAAAAATAATTTTGTAATTATTTGGATTTAGGGCGTGTCAACTGTGAGGTTATAAACGCCACTCTGGGCCTATCGTGGATATTAAGTTAAAGTTTTTTGGGTTTTAAAGCACGTCAACCGTTAGTCATTGGCCTTCTGCGTATTGTAGTTTTTATTTAGTAAGTTGATAATGTATATATATGTAAGGTTTTTTTTCAAAGGGTTGTACCGTAAAAGGTGTCGCGGGGTGGAAAACCCCGTGCTGGTCAGAACCACCCAAATGGGAAGGTGAGGCAAGGGGGGCTCTCACGTCGCGGTCGTTATCGTCTTTTTCATCGTTTGTGTTGTTGCATGTCATGGTTATATTGTCGTGAGGGAGGTCGTCAAAGGAAGGGAGAGGTCCTCGACGACGACAGTGCTGGTTAAGGATGTTTGTTTAGTTAAAAATCTTGGGTATGGCACGTGTTGCTAGAGTTCATCATAGCAACTTTTTCAAATGTCGATTTATTTAAAAATTTCCCGGAGCAAGACGACGGTTGAGAACCCAGTGCGCTCCAACCGGTTGGTTGAATTGCACCGCCTGTGATATTGTGAGGTAACTAGGCCGCTTCTGAACGTTTTTTTTTTAGTCACGTGATGGATGAGTATTTTGTAAGTTTTAGTTTGCGTGGGAAACTTTTGCAATTTTTTTTAAAACGATTTGTAGGGATTGTTGTCAAGATTTCATTTTTAAATTTGTTGTTTTTGTTATTATTACCTAAAAAAATCATTTAAAACCTTTTTCTAGGATTCTGGCTAGCTTTTTCAACTTTTTCCTTCAAAAGAACCATAACCTTTATGTTCATATGAAATATGAACGTTGTACCCCCGACCGTTTGATCAGAATCGACCAAATCCCACAAAAAAATTAGCCCAAAAAAACCCAAAAAAAATTTTAAAGTACGATATTAATGAAAAAATTTTCTTCGATTGTACCCAAAAACGTGGCAATCCAAGTTCGAAGGTCCCACCCAATTTCATCAAGATCGCATAATATCCCTTTTTCCGGTAAAGAGCGAAAAAACAAACAGACAAAATAAACAAAAAACATTAAAAAGCAAATTTTTTGGGGGTCAGTGAAATTAAAGGGTCTCCGCTTCGCTCACCAAAAAATTGATTTGGTTTTTTTTGTTGTTTGGATTAAGAGCGCGTAACTTTGAGGTCAAATTCGCCATATAGCCTAGGGATATGTGAGCAGGGGTTCAGCTATTAGTCAGAATAGCTATGGGGAAAGTTTCCTTTCTTTTGCAGCACCCCCCAATATAATTTACGAGCCCCCACTGCCACTAGAAAATACTGATATTGATCATAAAAACGACCTTTTTAGAAACTAGGGCGCGTCAACTGTGGGTCATAATGCGCCACACACGCCCAAACGGATATTTTGGTTGGAGTTTTTTGGGTTTTAAAGGGGGCGTTTAACGTTAGGTCATTAGCCTCCTGCGATATTGAAGTGTTAAGTTATTAAAACTATACAATTTTTTTAAAGGGGTGGAAGTAAGAGGTGACGCGGGGTGGGACAGCCTGTGGGTCAGAACAGCCCGGGTAGGGGGAGGCAAAGGAGGGTTTTACGTCGCGGGCGTTTTGCTTTTTATCGTTTTGTCGTCTGGTTTTCGTCAGGAAAGGTTTGTCAAGGAATGGGAAGGTGTCCCCGACGAAAATTGCAGAGCTGCCTCAGTTTTGGGGAAATAATATAGGGCCCACTCCCTATTATTTTTGTTTATTTTGGATTAAGGCGCGAACCGTTTGGGCATAATGCACCCCCTCAAACCCAGGAAGGGGGGGGGGGGGGGAAAGGGGGAGTCATGCTGGTCAGAAACCAGCCATAAAATAAGGGGAGGAAAGGAAAAAAAAAAAAATAATTAAAAAAAAAAAAATTCATCTTAGATATTTTTGTAACGGATAGTATGTTGTCTAAAAGTTTATTTGTGACATTAACTCTATCTCAAAATGATGACTTTTTAAATAAATTTAATGCTGCTTTCATTCCGTTATCCCCATGGGAAAACTCAGGACGACCATGTTGTACTCTACGTGAGTCGCACTGTACTAGTTTTAACTGCGCAAATAATCGGTTGTCTCACCCCGATCACCGTTAATTACAACCCCCCTCCCACCCCCCTCACCCCCCCCCCCCGCGCGCAATAGAGCAATCAGACAGAGAGACGACAGCTGGCAATTATCAATTGCTCGGACCCTTGAGAACGACGACGACGTGAGAAACTAGGGCGCTTCAACCGGTTAGGTCATATTGCGCCGCCGGTGATAATGAAATTTGATGAGATAAGTTAATTGTGTGTTTGATGATTAGATTGTTTTCTAAGTGTTATATTAACAAAATAAAATGATAATGATGTATAGTAACAGCCAAACAAAAGTTATTTATGCGGAATGAAAATAATAAATAAATATAAATGTGTATTGATGTGACTAATTTGTTAAGGAATTACGTTGGATGACGAAATTTAGAAAGTTGTCGTTGTTATCAATGAAGAAGTCTTGTTCAGGGGAGAGACTCAATTATACGTGCGGCAAGGCATCATATTTGGTACATTCTGTAGCATATGAAGCACGGTTAAAGGTATTGTACACCACATTGTGTCACATCTGGGAACAACCTTTTCTGTAAGTTAGACGTTTGTGGCCTATTCGAATTGTGGACAGTACCACCTCGTCTTTACGTGAGAGTCGAGACGTAGGTGGACGAATTTTATAAGTCAGTGTGGGCATCACAATACGCAATTTGTTATTTGCACCACATCCCAAGATGCTCATCGCAATTCCAACAATCGTTGCTTGTATCCAACAGCAATGATATTTAACATCCATAGTAGGTTAGATCATCGGTCCACTGGCGTCACAATTTTGCATGTTAAAAGTAGATGGGAGCGATTTGTAGCCCAAATATTTTAAAAGATGGCGACAGTTTGACAGGTGAGCATATTAGACATTAACACCAAATTATTACTAATTTCCCTTATGCAATAACTTTTTATTGTTTCTGTTTGTGCCATCCCATGCTGCACAAGCTAAAACCATATCAAAACAATCTAAAAAAAATACTTAATCGCATTTAAAACAAAATATCAAGCATAAAAAATTGAAGCGCTAAATCGCCATCTTGAAAAGGTCAATTTGGTTCGCTCGCGCCTAGATGTTAAATATCATTGTCCAACAGATATACCAACAGGTGAGCCTGCTACACCGAGCAGCAATGATGACGTCAGACTCGGAGAGTGACCTGTACTCTGCGAGCGGCTGAGAACCAACTTACTACACGAGGTCATTGACAGACAGGCAAGGTCGCGCGCCGCATGCTTGGCTAGAGTCAGGAGGCGGCAGACCCGATCAGAGACGAGAGACGCTCTCATTTGTTATTATTGGGTTTTGAGTTTGCGTTTTTTGGTTTTATGGGTGCGTCAACTGATGGGTCAGTGGGGTTCAGGCCCAAATAGACGACTGAGAAACTGGGGTGCTTCCCGGTTAGGTCAATTGCGCCGCCTGTGAATAAAGTAAAAAAAAAATAATAATAAAAAAAAGATTAAATGAGGTATTTTTGATGATTAGATTGTTTTTTTAGTGAAAAAACAAAAAAAATTGATGATGAAAGTAATAGCAAAAAAAAAAATTATGGGGGTAATGAAAAAAAAGAAAAAAAAAAATGTGTTGATGTGCCCGACGAAAAGTGATAAATAGGGCGCTTAAACCCGGTTTTGTCAAAATGTAAAAGAAAATTTTGTTTGTTGTTATTTTTGTTTACAAGATTAAGGGCGCGTAAAAAGTTAGGTCATATTGGCCCCCCTGTGAAAAAGTAGGTTTAAATATTTTATATCATATTTTTTCCCAAGGGAGAGGAACGAAAGGGGTGAGGGGGGAGACGGGGGGGTGGACAGGTTTTTGTGTAGTCAGAACCAGCCACAAGAAGGGGGGGGCATGGGAAAAGGTGGCCGGGGGCAAGGGCCGGGGCGGGATCATGGCCCGGGGTCGGGTCGGGGGCCTGTGGCCTGTGGCGAAATCGGGGCCGGGTCGGGCAAAAGACAGCGGGAAAAGGAGGGTATATGGAGGGGGGGGTTTAGGGTTCCCCCACGTCGTGGTCGTCTTCGTCGTGTCATCGTCCGTTTTGTTTTTGTCGTCGTCGTCGGGGAGGTTGTAAAAGGGGAAGGGGAAATTTCCCCCGACGACGGGCCGCCAGAGCTCGCCCCTAGCTTCGAGGAGTAATATAGCCCCAGCTGATGTTTGCGGGTGGGTTTTTTTTTGAATGCCTTGTACGATTAGCAGGCCCTGCTTGGGATATTCTACCCCCGGGCCCAGCGGGTGATAAATGATAGAAAATAGCAAAACACGGTAAAAAAAGTACGGGTAAAGGGGGTTTTGGGTTTTTTTTGGGTAAAGGACGGCAAAACCCTTAGGTCATAATGCACCATCTAACCAGGGGGGGGGGGGGGAAAAGGGGCCATGTGGCAGAAAACCAGCCACGGGAAAGGGGAGGGAAGGGGTGTTTCTCACGTCGCGGTCGTCATTGCTTTTTTCATTGTTTGTGTTTTCATTGTCTTTTTCATCGTCGCCCGGGGGGGTAAGGGAAGGGGGGAAGGGCCCCGGGGGGACGATGCCCGAGCTCGCCTTAGATTTGGGGAAGGGGAGGAAGGGGTGTTTTTCACGTCGCGGTCATCATGTCTTTGGTTTATTTGGTCAGGCGCGTAAAAAGTTGGGTCAATAGGAGCACTCTAGCCTTGCCTAGGGACTGGGAAAACCCGTAGGGTATAAGGGGTTTGCATACGCCCTGTGATTTTTTTCCCATCGTTTCCCTGTTTCATTTCTTTGGATTCTTAAGTTGCAAGGGGTGTCAATGTTGTCATAATGCGTCACTCTAGCCTGGGGGGTTCATGTGGTCAGAACCAACCAGGGGAAAAAAAGGAAAGGGGGGGTGTTCTCACGTCGCGTCACATCGTTTTTGTCATCGTCTTTGTGTCATTCCCCATCGTCGTCGGAGAGGTCGTCAGGGGAAAGGAAAGGTGTCCCCGACGACGATGCCAGAGCTCGCCTTATTTTCGGGGAGTAATATCTCTTTTTTTGGTTTTTTTGGTTTAAAGGGGAGCGTAACCGTTAGGTCATAAGCACCACTCTAGCCAAAGGGGGGGGGGGGGGGAGGGGCCCTTTGGGGGTCAGAACCAGCCAAATGGTAAGGGAGGACGGGGGGTTTTCCAGTCGGGTCTTCACGTCTTTGTCATCGGCGTTGTGTCATTGTCATCTCCCCCGGGGGCGTCAAGGGAAGGGGACAGATCCCCGACGACGTTTCCAGAGCTCGCATCTAGTTCGGGGAGAAGATACTCCGCCTTTAAGGATGTTTGGAGGGGACTTTCTTTTTGAATCGCCTTTTATGATTAGAAGAACCATGCAGCTCTGTGCCAATTCTCCCGGGACCCACACGGGGGCATTTATTTGTACCGACTGTTAAACGACGACGTGAAAAACTGGGCGCTTAAACGGTTTAGGTCATATTGCGCCGCCCTGATACTGAAAGTTATGGAGATTAATGGTGTGTTGATGATTAGATTGTTTTTCTAAGTGTATAAATACAAATAAAATGATGATGACAGTAATAGCAAAACAAAGTTATGTATGAAAATGAAAATAATTTAAATTAAAGAAAGGTGTAGATGTGTTTGTTTATTTTTATATTGTTAAATAAATAACTATGGATAGAAATTAAAAAGTTGTCGCTTTATCTATGATAGAAGTTTTAAATGATGGGAGAGGTCAAATTGCGGCGGAAGGCATCATATTTGGTACATTCTGCGGGTCATTTTAATTCCTTGAAGACGACAAATGGAATGCATTGACCCTTTTAGGAGAGAATCGTGTCCCCCGGTTTCTAGCCATCTTGTATGCTCCATCCATTTTGACACTGCTTTGAGCTGTTGGTAAATTATTGATCTGGAAGATTCCCAGGTCATCTACAAATAGGCACGACATAAATCTTTGAAAACTTTCCCCGATATACTTAATATACCCCAAAAATATCAATGTCGGAAATTTAAGATCAATTTCGTTACGACGAGTGAGAAACTAGGGCGCTTCAACCGGTTAGGTCATATCGCCGCCCTTTAAATATTGTAGTAATGAAATGAATTATTGGTTTTTGATGATTATATTGGTTTCTAAGTTTATAAATAATACTTTAGCGCAGACATAAATGATTGTGTGGTTTAAAATAATAACAGCTCTAGCTAACCAAACTAGAAAACGGCTTTACCCTGCTGTAGGCGCCAATGAGTTCTCAGACTGTGACTCGCCTTGTATGCTTGTTTATTATTTAACATTTTTCAGTTTTACACTTTTCTTTTTGAAGTATTAATTTTTTTCCGGGTAGCGCCGAAATTCACCTTTCTCACACCTGCAACAAATAAAAATATAAAATAGATTTTTAAAATGCTTATTTAGAGTTACCATGTAAACTGATTTTCAGGGGGGACACTAAACCAAAGCGACAAAGCCAACCCTGTAGGTGTAGGATTAGGGAGCGTCAACCTTTTTGGTCATAATGCACCACCTAACCAGGGGGGGGGGGGGGGGGGTAGGAAGGGCCCATGACGGGCAGAACCAGCCACGGGTAAGGGGTAGGAAAGGGGGTTCTCATTTCGCCGGTCATTGTCTTCGTATCGTTCTGGGTCATTGTCGTCACGTGTTTTAAAGGGAAGGGAGGGGGAGGTCCCGGCGACAATTCCCAAAAGCTCGCCTCTATTTCGATGGGTAAAATACACCCTCTTAGAAAGCTGATTTTTCCGGGGGTGGACATTTTTTTTGAATCGCCTTTTACGATAATCAGAGCCATGGTCTGGGCCAATTCCCCCCCGGGGCCCCAGACGGGGATGGACAGAGCGAACCCCCACGGAAAAAACCCCCGGGAATCAAAAAGGCCCTTCAGAACAACTCTGAATTTTTTATGGCTTCTTTGTTTGGGGACGGCCCCTTACTAAGATAAGAGACTGAATCCATAAAAAAATTTAAAAAGAATTTCCCTGTGAACGAGATTCAAAAACCCGGGATCTTCGGGATTGGAACGGGTGGGAAACCCTAATCAAAACGAGCCACTAAAAATGCAAAAAAACATACAAGTTAGCGTTCGTGAAACTTATACGTTGCGGTTGGGTTTAGAGGGGAGGTTTTAGGGGGGAGGGGGGGGGTTTAGCTATCCCCTTTGAGGGGTTTATTGAGAAACGGTTTTTGAAGCAGCTCCCTAGAATCTACAGAGAAAACTAGGGTTCGGAGAAAGTAGCGGGGGGGGAAAGAGTGCTGGGGAGATTCTATACATCACCCCTCGTTTATCCCCCGACATCGCTCCTCCCTGAAGCCGACGCTAAGACAAAAATTTCGGAATTTTTTAAAAAAAGCAAAATTTAAAACATAAATCAGACTAAAGCGTTATTTCAGAGGGCCCTCACTAGCGTATAGGGTCCCATGCAGTCTTGCGCACGTTCCCCCAAAAGAGGAACTTTGAAAAGTAAGTTACTTCTGTCTAAAAAGACGAACGACGTGAGAAAACTAGGGCGCTTCAACCGGTAGGTCATATTGCGCCTGAGAAGTTCCTCGTTCTAAAAAGTTAGTTTTCTTTTAACGTTTTTTATACCATCACTGATTTAAATAATAATAATTTGAAAGGAGTTAATTTAATCATCACTTTTATTATTAAAGTGAGTCCCAGCCATCTGAACGAGGGTGGCGGCATTGTTACGAAGAACACGACATGTCACAAATATATTCTCATACTGCAGTTTACGATTCAGGTACTGGAATTCGACGGGATAACGACGGCGAAGGAACTTATAAAGGAACGTTTTAGGATTCGTTCCAAGTTCCGCAGAAATAGTAACTTTGACGATTAAGAAGTCCATGCTGTCAGACGACGACGTGAAAACTAGGGCGCTTCAACCGTTAGGTCATATTGCGCCGCCTGTTGAATGAAAAAGAAATGAAGTGAATGCAGGTATGTTTGATATTAGATTGTTTCTAAGTGTATAAAATAACAAAATAAATTGATGATGAAGAAAGTAATAGCAAAATAAAATTATGTATGTAAATGAAATAAAGACAAGAAACAAATGTGTAAGATGTGAATTAATTTTGTTAATAGATTACAATGGATGAGATAATTTAGAAAGTTTGGGTCTCCTTTATCATATGTATCGAAGTTCTTCTATGATTGGGAGAGATCAATTGCGTTGCGCAAATGGCATCTATTTGGCACATTCTGCTAGCATATGTGCACGGTTAAGGTACATCACATGTGTTTCACATTGTGGAATAACCTTTTGCTCTGGTTAAGAGATCTCCGTGTGTAGGCGTGTATGGCCCTATACGAATTCTAGACATACCACCTCTTCTCTACGTGAGAGTCGAGACGTAGATGGACGATTTTTGTTAGTCATGTGGGCATCACCTATGCAATTTGTTATTATGTGCACACATCCCGACGATGCTTGCGCAAATCAAACAATCTTTTGCTTGTATCCACTCTTGACATCTGGAACGGGATACTAGATTGAAAGCAACGTCGCGACGCTGGGAAGCTTCCTTAGCAGCCGCGATCAGCGTGTTCATTTCCTCTATATGCCCCACGTGGTCCAGGTATCCAGCAAACTCTATTATATAGCCCTTAGAGGTTATTTTTTCTAAATAAGAATTGGATGTCTTGTACCAAATGATGACTAGAATACATGAGTTTTATAGCTTGAAGTGACTTAAGCTATCTGAACACAAAAGGTTTCTCCACAACGACAGCGTAAATGTATTTAAGAGCTTCAACGGATGGCGAATAACTCTGCGTGGAAAACTAGAACACACGGTCGCTTAGCTGAAACGTTCCAGTTAAGGTGGAGCATAAGGCACTTCACACCTTGTTGTCATTTTGGAGCCATCTGTGAATACCAACTGTAAACTTTGATGTTCATGGGCCCTCTTTCTAAGTTAATTTTGAATACACTTCGCAAGTATATTTTTTATCAAACGACAAAGGTCAAATATAAATAAATTTCCGCCTCTGTGTAAACCAGGGCGGGTTACTCCTAAATACAAAAATTAAAAACTTTGGCAGATGACATTCTATAAGATTAAACAAAAGTTACATCTTAATCCCGTTGGAAGAGATGCCTGGGTTGTTATCAAAGTGTCTGACATATGGCCGTGTTACAAACATTCCGATTTGCTGGAGGTTAGGACATAGCTTTAATTTCATTCATACGTACCCATCAATAGGTTTCTTCTCCGTTCTGCTAAGGAGGACACACCTGGACTCGCCATCCACCTGACATACCGGCTTTGTTCGAAATGCACCAAGAGCAATACGAAACCACAATGGTTGGAGACAGTGTCACCTAGAGGTTTTAAGGTTGTGTTACTTGCTGAAGAGTATACGAAACATCCAATAGTCCTCTTGAGCAACTTAAGTATTCGCGTTAAATTCTCACATTCAAGTCCTATCTTCACCCCACGATGTTTTACTGAGAACTTCATGAGGTTGATTTTTCAACATGCATTTTTTGCGTAACTCACAACTGAGTCTTTCCAATTTAGCTTTTTGGTCAACACCATGCCGAGAAGGCCGGACATTTGTTTTTTGAAATAGACAGTTCTAACATTGTTAAAAGATAGTTTTGTGGGTCATTTTTGGATTCCTTGAAGACTGCAAAAGTGAATGCAACTGAGTTTTTTCGGGAGAGAATCGTGTCCCCCGCTTTCGAGCCCATTCCTTATATTGTTCAATCCAATTTTTGCACGTGTATTTTGATCTTGTTGGATAAATTTACCGTCCTGTAGAAGATTCCCGGTCATCTACAAATGGGCACGACATTAGGCTCTTTGGGATACATCCACCACACGGTTTATCCAATAGCAAACAGTTATACCGACAAGACCGAGCCTTGTGTACACCTGTTTCCAGTGAGACGATCTTACAAAAACATTGTTAACACGCACTTTGGAAAGTTTCTGATCTTTTAAAAGTTTTCTAAAAATTTTGGCATGTGCCTCGAAAACCCCGACTCGTGAATCTGTTTGAGAATTTATATCTCCATGTTGTATCGTAATGCTTTTTACAAATTCCAAAAAGCACAACCAACAACATTGTTGTTTTGCAACACACCCTTCTGATAAACTCTCTAATCGAACCAAGTGGGTCGATGGTGCAACGACGTTGACGAAATCCACATTGGGACGTTCGCCAATAAACCGCGTGTCTCCAGCATCACATTAGTCGTTTGTTGATCATCTTTTCCGAACATTTGCAAATCAACTTGTCAGAGAAATAGGGGGCGATTGAAGTTCGGCATCGACTTATGCTTTTGTGGGTTGAGAGTGGAATTAAAGATGGCCACTACGCCCTAACTATCTGGAATATGTCAATACCAACCACAAAATATTAAAAATAAAATATAACTTCCATGAGGGGATCAGTCCAGGTGCAACAAACCTGTCCGTTTGTGTCATTATTGTCCTTCTCCCACAGATGTGGCGTAATGGAGCTTCGCCATACCGGAGTTTTCCACAAAGAGAACGCTCTGTTGTATGGCCTCATCGTATGTCAGATAATAAATTAAGTTTTCGAGCTTCTGTAAACTGCTTTAGTGTGCTGGAAATTCTGGCATCATATCTCATTACTGCTTAACGTGCAAAATGTGTACCCAGTACTGAGCCCATCTGCTGGAGTAGTAACTACTTGCCCGCCATCCTTGATAGCGGGTATGGTGATCAAGCCCACAGGTAAGAGGATGGAAGGAGGTTTTTCTTCATTACGTCGCCGTCGTCTTTTGTCATCGGTAGTGACCACGTTAGATAAACGAGAACTAGTTTATGTTGTTAAGAAACGAGGACAGGGGTGCGAATTGACGGGGGGGATGGGGGGGATTTCCCCCCCCCTCTGATAATTTCATCCCTGGCGTCCTGTTTACTGAAGGTATCCCTGCCGGGGATGGGTAAATCCCCACCTCTCGATTCCCATCTCATCTCATAACATATCAAGTTGACTTTATCATCGTAAATGTTAGTAAATATGCGTCGAAAAATAATTACACATATTTCTTTCAAAATAATACCTCAGATCGCTTCTAATACCATCTTGAGGGCAATAATCCCCCCAAATATTTTCCTCAGATCGCTTCTAAGGGCCATCTTCCAGGGCAATAAGACCCCCGCAAAAAAAAAATTGCCTTCCGCGGCTGGGACTTCGCCCCTGAACCCCGGTTTTGCCAACGAAAATACTATTCTAACTATCCTCCCCCCCCCCCTCTGCAACGTCTGTAATATTCGCACCACACAGGCTGGACGAGATAACACCAAGAAGAACTCTCAGCCCCAAGTAGTCACAAAGTGATGGCGATCTTAGGCGAGCTGTAACATCGCCATCAGTTGAGCTGATGGCCCATAAGCGGCGATGCGCTTACCGGCCCCGCTTATGGGGTTGGCCCAGGCGCCATAACTTTGCCATAAGCAATGCGCCGCTTATGGGCTCATAAGCGGCCCACTGTAGCAAAACCATCATTTCGAAAATTTCTTTGCTGCATTTTTGTGACAAACGGCCCGCTTATGGCCATAGCCGGCGATACACAGTTTGCCATCATTTCGGCCGCTTATGTCCACAGGCGGGCCGCTGTAAGCAAATCCGACAGTTGCTTCACTTTGTCAGCGCGGGATGCTTACGGCCCGGCGTGAGAATGTCGGGAAGCACTACACCATCTTGTAGCTCGACGCGAGGAGTCCGTACAAAACAAAATATTAACTGACAAAAGTTTAAAATTATATATCTTTTCAATCGTGCTAGCATTTCAATTTCTGTAAACTGTGCGTAAAATAACAAATTCAAGTAAATACAGAGAGAGTTATTAGACATAGATAAATTTTTCGGCCCATCGCCCGTACTCGAACCCAACCTGCTGCCTGCGCCGGACTCTATAACGCTGACCGCTACACCAACCGTGATCACTGCTGAGGTGACGTGCCAGCTGCCTTATGAAGATGTATCCAGCGGATGCATTGTGGAACTCTTGTTCAATCATTTCGTACCTTGTTTACTATGTAAAACTAATAAATGCTCTCAGTTTGTTCATCATACGTAAATGATTCAATAATATATGTATTCAATTGAGTTGTTTTTAAGCGTAGGCCTACTCTTTGTTCATATTTAAATTGAACCAAAGAGAATCAAGCCCATAGGCCTCATGGGCCTTTTCTAACTTTCTATGAGGTTTTGTCATCCTTAATATTCGATTATCTGTAAAATTTCTAAATAAATAATATAATAATAATAATATATCTAAATTCTAAATGGTATGATTAAATTGACGAAAGTTGGGGTTTGGGGGGTGTTACTTTTTTGGGAGTTGGTTTTTTGTTTTATTTGTGTGGGAGTTTTTTTATGATTAGAGCTCAGTTTGGATTTGTATTTATTATTAATTTTACCAGTCACACACGGGCAAACGGACGACTAGTATAGCTATTTAAGCCTCTCTCGCCTACTTTGATATAGGCTACACCAATATTCCCTATTGGCCATTTTTTTTTGTAAGCCTAACAAAACAGATATGTTTATTCAATGAATTCATCTGACTTTTCAAACTTTTATTTTATTTTGGGTTTAATAGTAACTAGTACCTTATAGGCCAAGTTTTCTAATAGATAAATTATACTTATACCCGACATATCCCTGCTCATAAATTTTGGTTTGAAGGATGATTTTTGTTTCTATTCTTGGAAATTTTGTCGTTTAATTCCTTGCACTTATATAATTTATTTCTTCCCCCTAATCGTACCGGCGGAAGAAAAAATCGAAGTGCAATTTTCCAAGTATGTCAGTTTTGTGACAAAGTATGTGTTACAAATAGAAAAATCTTCCTTTCAACCAAAAAAATTACAGCAGTAATAATTATGTCTGGGTAAACGTGTCATAATTTTTTACAGGGAATCGTCATACTGGTCGTACTGCTCAACCCAAAAATAAATCACAAATATTTTGGCAATGTCCATAATATTATTATCATATTATTGATAACTAAGATTTAGGAAAATTTTAAATATTAATAAGCCGATTTTTATTTGCTGTAGTTTTCTACAAACCTCTGCTATGACATATTATTTTTAATTTGTATGAATATATTTCTATTAAAGAGATTTTTTCGTTTCTTCCATCTGCGTTCCAAGTATGTGAAATTTGCACTACGAAACGGCAGTGCAAAGGCATATTACAATACATGACAGCATTATCGACTAGCAGATCCATTTCTGGCATATTGCAATGAAATTAATGCCGTATTTATAAACATGTTAGAAATTGAATTAAAAATATGTCGATTGCAATGCAATACTCAAGTATTATTTTGGAAACCCTACGTGGAGGTAATTTCGGTATCGGAATGATATATAATAATATATTATCATAATATTAGTATTTCAAATAATAAGTTTAAAATGTGAGATACCTTGAATGTGAGAGCGTCAATATTCCTTAATCGACGAAGAAGAGCGAGAATGATTAGCGTAACATGATGAAAATTGGCAGTTAAAATTATTCGCTTTTAATCCCATCATCCAAATGTGGTTATCACACTCTCATTAGATTCCCGTCGGTTGTGTGCTTATGGGCCATAGCGGGCCGCCTACATGTTCGCCGCTTGTCGGTTGTGGTGCTTATGGGCCTAGGGGGCCGCCTACTGTTCGCCGCCTGTCGGTTGTGTGCTTATGGGCCAATACGAGGGCCGCTACACTGTAAACAAACGCGACCGTATTTTTAAGGGTAAATGTATATGGCAGCCATGGCAGCCACAGTTCCCACAAAAGTAATCATTAATTTATGCAGAACATAACCAACGTTAAGTAAATGTATTCCTTGAGGGCCTAAATAACCCCTACGTACCGGGAAAAAATGCCTATACGTTGCAGACTTTAACCCCAATCCGACATTTGGGTAAAATTACTGATTGTGATTTTCACCTTAATAAAACCTACATTGCACACTAAATCAAACTATGTCATGTACGCTTATTTATTAGTGCGTCTTATCTTAATTTCGCCCGTACATTGCTGACTTAAAATTATCTTCCAATGTAGGGTAAAATTCGCCATATTCTTCGCCTTACTTTTCCAAAGACATTGTTTCACTAAAAAGTACCCCTTGTGTAGTGTTATATTTGGCATTATGTGTTATTTATTTAATCATACCACTGTAGGCTTAAAATCACATCCATGTAATGGCAAAATTTGTCCCTTGTGTTTTAATTAAACGTTTGATACGTTGTAGACCTACAATTAAATCTCTTGAGTCGGTAAATATTTGGCCTACTACGTTATAATTTAATTTGTTACTACATTGTAAACCCTTAAAAAAATTTGTAACCCTCAATGTATGGCGAAAATTTTGTGCCCTTTGTTTGATTAAGTTTTGAATACGTTGTAACGGTCAGCAAAAATTCGACCCGTACGATATTATTTTAGTAGTTGTCAGGCTGAAATTTCTCCTCCTGTAGTAGATTAATAGGACTGTCAATTAATTAATTTAATCACTTTAACTATGATGAAGACGAACTTCCTGTAAGTAAGACACACATCATTTAATAGCCAGTAGACAGATTAACATAACATGTAAATTTCATGGTGTTAAAATCTCGGGAACGCAGCGAGGCTCGAACCTGGTACACCTGGGGAAGGAGTATACACTGTCCTAGTCATAAACCATACACCAAGACACCGTATACCTGAGCGCGTCTGTTAGTGAATCATTTTGGGAGATGTAGTTATGTTAATAAATGTTGAAATGAGGAAATTCAATACAAAAAAAAAATGTTTTTCCGGATTCCTGGCCATAATTATATAACAAATATAAATTAATTCATATTATTGATTAATGACTCCCTCGGGGTCGCACATTTCGTCCTTTTTCGGAGAATCCGCCATGCATGGTGATATAAAATAGAAATCTTACTCTTCTGTGTCGAATAAACGTCCTTTTAAACGCTGTTAACTGGTCACCCTAGTAAGGTAATATATGAAATATGTACATTATACTTGACGACCTGGAAACCATATTGGGCGATTGTAAGAATTTTATAGGTAATTGTTTCGGTCATCCAAGTGACATTATATCTAACCCTTCAGGGTCGAATTCTTGTCCTTGTTAAAGTCTGCTAACTGTCCATTTTTAAGTGAATATTACTCCAATAGAAGTACATTTAAAGACCTTAAAAGTTTGAATATTAGAACCCTACCGATCGTTGATGATTCCTGTTAAGGATAGTTGGTTCGCACCGCATTTTTATTTCAACCTGCATTTATAATTTGTCTTCTACTAAAAGAATTATTTTCTTCTCTAGTACACTGTTTCAAAAAAATCGTCAAATTACTAAGATGTTTTATTGTAAATTTACTGTCAGCAGTATTCATTGTTTTTTTAAAATTTACTGAAATGTTGTAAGTAACTACAAATTAACGACAATGCAGTAAAAAACAATCAAATTAGCTAAGTTGATGCACCTCAAGGAAAATTAAAGACACACGACTTCTTAAAATAAATGTTAGCACAGTCCTTGGAACTTTCGAGAACCAATATCAAATATATTCACTAACAGCTCGCTAATCAAACGAGTTTAATTGTTGCAAATACATACCGATTTTCGTTTATTTACGACAAATGAATTACTTTTTTCTACGAACCATTGTTTTCAGTGTTCTTTACTGCCATCTTAGTTGAATATTTCAAGTGTCAGTAGTAAGTAACTAAACTATATTACCAATAAATCTCTATTTCTGTAAATTTACGGCACTGATCACTTTATTGTACGGAAGCGGTAATCAGTGTTCTTACTGCTATAGTAAGAATATTATCAATGTCAGTTGTAATAAATCTAGAATTAAATTTCGCCAACAAATCAATCTACTTCTTTAAATGTTACGGTCAAATGTTCACTTATTGTACGAACTTATTAATCGTGTTCCTACTGCAGATAGTAAGAATTATTATCAGCTTGTCAGTTTGTTAAGTAAACTAATTATTTTCAACCAAACAAATCTCTACTTTCTGTAAATTTATGGCAATGTTCACTTCATTGTACGGACATATTATTCAGTGTTCCTAACGCATATAGTTAAGATATTATCAATTGTCAGCTTGTTTTAAATTTAACTATTTCACTCCAAACAAATCATCTACTTTCTGTAAATTTACGGCAAATGATCACTTTATTCTACGGACGTAGTAATCAGTGTTTCTTACTGCATACAGTTAGAATATCCTCATTGTCAGTTTGTTAGTAAATAAACTATTTCAACGCAATCAAATCCATCTATTTCTGTAGATAAAAATATACGGCAATGTTGACTTAAATAAAATAAATAATATAAATAATAATAAATAAACATATAATTTTGCAGCGTGAAATAAAATGCGGGGCCGAACCAATAATTCCTCAAAACATTGAATATAATTGAATCGGAATGGTTCTAATATTCAACTTTTTAGGTCGTTAAATGTACTTTTTCTAATTGGAATAATATTCACTTAAAAATGGACAGTTAAGCAGACTTTAAAAGGTACAGAAGTCGTCCTGAGGGTAGAGTCAATATCCCTTGGCAGAAGACCGAAACATTACCCTGTGAACTTCTAACAATCGCCCAATATGGTTCCAATCTTCACCATTAAGAGTTGTCAAGTCATAATTAATCATATTTTCATACTATTTGCTCTTACTAGTGCCAGTTACAGCGGTTTAAAAGAACGGTTCGACACAGGAAGAGGAGATTAATATCTTATATCACCTGCATGCGATTTCGAAAGACGAAATTTCGACCCCGGGAGTACATTTAATAATTAATATTAATATTATAGGCCTATCGTTGTTAATTGTTATATAATATGACCAGAAGCCGAACCCTACGTTTCATATTGAAATTTCTCCATTTAAAACATAACTACATCGCCCAACATTGATTCACTACAGACGCCTTCAGGTATACGGTGTCTTGGTGTTTGGGTTATTGACTAGACAACAGTGTATACTCCCCTCTCCAAAAAAAGGGGAGGGGGGGGAGGGGGAAGGTGTAGCCAGGTTCGCGAAGCCTCGCTGACTTCCGAGATTTTAATACCATGAAATTTTGTATGTAATATTAATTCTCCGTACTAGCTATTGCATGATAGCTTGTCTTTCTGACAGGAACGTTTCGTTATCATAGTTTAAATTGTTAAATTAAATATTGTAATGCTCCTTAATCCCACTACAGGAGGAGAAGATTTCAACCTGACGATTACTAAATAATATTCGTGACGGGTCGATTTTTTGCTGGATCATGTAGTCAAATAACTAAACATTTTGCCGTTAAATTACGCATATTACAGATTTTTAATTGCCCATATTGAGTTTGAAAAAAAACGGAATAAAATACTTTATCGCTACTGAATTCATGTAGTCAAATTAACTAAACAATTGTCGTAAAATTACGGCATTGTTGGAATAGATTTAAAATTGCCTATATTGGTTAACAAACGGATAAAAATCTTATCATACCGGATCATGTAGACAATAACTGCAACATTTGTCGTAAAATAACGGCATGTTGACTATGATTTAAAATTTGCCGATACGATTCAAAAACGAATAAAATGCTTTTCTCAAACTGTTTCATGTAGTCGTAATAACAAAACTTTGCCTAAAATTACGGCGTGTGGAACTAGATTTTTAATTGCCAATATTGAGTTTAAAAACGGAATAAATGCGTATTATACTGGATCATGTAGTAAGAAAAATAAACATTTTGCCCGTAAAACGTCGACAACTCAAACTCAGTAAAATAACAATAGAATTATTTAAATTGCCAATCTTGTTCGAAAATTTTACTACGTTTTTCAAGTCGTAAAACACAACATTTGCAGTAAATAAGAAATCGGTCACTTGCAGTAGAAAAACTGGAATTAGTTAGTAAGCAGTACTTCCAACGACATTTGCAGTAATTTTTACGCAAATATTTTGACAGTGGTAGATTAATTTTTATTCTTCCACTGGTTTAATATTATCTTTATTTGCATTCATTAAATTACCTTTTTTGACATTTCGAACTCTACTGGCTTTTTTTTTTTTTTCACTTTTTATGCGTCTTATTTAAGCTTTCGAGGGTGTGTATTTATCCGATTCTTGGTCGAATATCTCCACTTAGAGGTCGATAACTATACCTCCACTAGGAGAATTTTGTCTTGTGTAGAGGTCTAGTTCTTTTGGTTGATATTGGTTGAATCTTATACATTATTAGGAAATTCTTCGCCTGTCTGAAGAGCCCCCCCCCACACACACATTGTATTATTTTTTGATTCAGGTCGTAAGGTTTGTTTTTCCCTTCCGTAATCAGATTTACTAAATCAAATTAGTAAGAATGAATTCACAATCTATTTAAAAATTAATATATGCTTGTTAGAATATATGATGAAGACAAATGGGCATATGACTGACGTAACCGTCGAAATCTCGGGAGTTTTGAAACTTAGACCTATAATCCGTTTACCATGTTCTCAGCACTCACATAACCTTTACTTTTGACGACGGTTCAGTGGCAAAAAAAATTATGGAATTAGAACAATTTAATTCATTGGTGATTGTCATTACAGTCGTTTTGTTTCCTGACAGTATAGAGTTGCGTAAGGGCGTGATTCGGCCCTGCCAATTATTACATTATTTGTGTATGTTTGTCATTTAATTAGTATTTACCAGGGAAATGCCAAAGTCGTCGGTTAGACGAGTGAGCGAGTCCATGTGTTTTGTGTACCCGGGAACATTCCCTTTCCACCCCTTCGAAGGGCTAGGATCTAGCCGCCAGAGTCCTCTCCTCTCTAGCCTATACTAGAGTGGCGCATTATGGCCTTCACAGCAGTTAACGTGCCCTTATACCAACTAAACTCAAATAACCTCATATCATTCATACTTTTAAAAGTTTATATATCAACAACTAAAAGCAAGTTACCGAGTACTCAACACATGGCTCGCTTTACTCGTTTAACTACTTTGGCGTTTTTCCTATTCTTTTAGCTGGGTGGCCTTTATAAACCCGAAATGTGGGAGTTCCAGGGTTCAACCCGGTCGGGGATAGGTTTAGTAATTTCAGAATTGTTTAAAAAGTATTTGAACATAATTTTTGGAATGCATAACAATTCTATGGAAAACACAGGCAGTAGGAAATTACGAGTAAAGATTGCAAGGTTTACACTCAATTCACAATGCGGAATTTTGGAACCTTTAGCGTGGAGATTCGTTTATACCTTGGTCACATGCATGCCTCACCGCCTGACATTCGATCAAAACATGATTGGGTCATGAACAAAAGCAGTTTGTCGTTTCAATTTCAATAAATGTGACATTCTCCAGCCTATTTTTTCAATTTATTGTTTCTTGTCGTGTAATATAAGCATCTAACAGATTTTGCCTGAAAATGTTTCCAACACCCACAACACTTGTAGTGTCACCATCTACGTGCCTAATTAATCATCAATCTAATTTAACCAATCACCACTATAAACATGTTTCTTTGAAATTTCACAGTGCCATCTAGTCAGCGTTCACAGCCGTTTCTGAACTCAACTCGTCGCTCGCATCGCTCACTCACTCACATCACTCACTTCACTCACATCACATCACTCACTCACTCACTCACTCATCATTCATACAGGAACAGAGAAAGTTTTTCTTTGGGTTTGAATGGTAAGACCTTAAGTGTACTCTGTTATCTGTGGTAGACTCAGATCAGTCGCTGCGCTCCTCGTTTAATAATAGATCTATAATAAGAATACACATCCAAGTTCTTAGATGCTACTTAAATTTTTGGGTGGGGGGAGGGTTTTTTCTGTAGATAAAATGTGTAATAAATTCATATTTACAAATAAATTCCTTATGACTTGTAACGAACCCACTCGTTTTCCAATTGAACATGTGACCATATTGGGTAGACTATGTCAGGGGAAGTGGTCGAAGGCTGGCAAACGAGCTGTATTAACCATTAACACTGTACCTTTGTGTATTTATATCCCTTTATGACTGTACTCAGAACTCGGAAGCATACCGTCCTTTTGAGTCTTAAATCTCTTATCATGATCCTACATTCTATATATAGACGTTTGTATTGGATTGGTCAGACAGAGCCTAGAGCCAGAGCATTCCTATAATTTTCTTGGCATTCTTTTCTTGCATTTTCTTCCGACTCTTCTCGAATATTTTCAAGGATGGTTTCAGTACCGCTTGTGCATTACACACACAGCTATCAGATTATGTTTTGTTACGATTACAACGTATCCATCTTACAATATAAACACTCAAAAGCATTTGGATGCTTTGCTATATATTATTAAAAACCGGGAACTTGAGTACCCACAAGATAGTGCAAGCTATAACTTGACGTCGAAGCATAGACGAAACTACTTGTGGTGGGGGGTTGGGTGCGAAGCAAGATTTTGTCAACTGACAAACAACTTCAAACTTCACATTTTATAATACTTGACGAAACCAGACCTAATAAAATGTCGTAAATAACCACTATTTGCAATGTTAAACATAAAAATCTAGGCCTTATGCCGATGCGCCCTAGACTTTCGCAGTACTGGGATTGGGGGGCAACTTTCACAGACCCCACATTGTAACCGGATACATACTTTTCCCGAGAGCGATTGTTTCATGGGCAATGTTGACAGTTCACTCCCCCAGAATCAAGCGATAGTTACCACTGGCGTCAAAGAATGGCAAAAATTAATAACAATCACCCTTGCGTCGATCATTTTGGTGGCGGATCCTGTTGAAAAAGCTTATAAAAAAAAAAATCTGGTTTTTTATGTTTAAGCATGATGCTTTTTGTATGTTAAAGTTAGAAAACCTATTCATAGATAAGGCTTTATGGAGACTAGACAGTTCTTCTTCAATGTTATCTTCATCTGCTACTCGTTTAGAGCGACTTGCCAGAGTAATAGCTACTGAATTAATTTGAGCTGGATGATGATGAGAAGACCCATTCAAATATCTGTTTGTGTGAGTGACTTTCCTATACACTGTATGACCAAGTGTTCCATCAGGTTTTCGGCTAAGTAGAATGTCTAGAAATGGCAGTTGTTTATTTTCATCAATATTCATGGTGAACTAGATATTTTTATGCTGCTTGTTAAGGTTATCAAGGTAATCATTTAGAGAATCATGGCCATGCGCCAAAATAGCAAAAACATCGTCCACGTACCTAAGCCAGATTTTTGGTTTTAATGGCGCCGAGTCCAGAGCTTTTAACTCAAAAAAAGTTCCATAAAAAGATAAGCCACTTCAGGGGAGAGAGGAGGTCCCATAGGAGCACCTTCAACCTGTTTGTAAAAGCGACCATCATGAAATGATCTAGTGATAATGTTCTAGTCATGCAGTGTTCGGCTAAATCAGTAACAATGGTGTTTTCTTTTATTATTCGCAACGTCTCTTCTACTGGAACCTTGGTAAACAGAGATACTACACTGTAAAAAAAAAGACCGTTTTTTTAAGGGTAATGTATATGGCAGCCACAGTTCCACAAAAGTAATCATTAATTTATGCAAACATAGCAAGGTTAAGCAAATGGTATCCTTGAAGGCATATAATAAACCCTACGTCTGGGAAAAAAGTACAATACATTGCAGACTTTTAACCCCATCGACATATAGGGTAAAATTACTGATTGTGTTCACCTTAAATAAAACCTACATTGCACAATTAAACATACTATGTCATGTACGTCAATATTTAGTAGTGCGTCTATCTTAATTTCCCCGTACATTGCTGACTTAAAATTACTTCCAATTGTAGGGTAAAATTCAGCCATTATATTTGCCTCACTTTTCAAATACATTGTTCACTTAAATTAACCCTTGTGTAGTGTAATATTTGGCATAATGTGTAATTTTATTTAATCATACACTGTAGGCTTAAAAATAACATCCATGTATGGCAAAATTTGGCCTTATGTTTAATTAAAGTTTTGGATACGTTGTAGACCTACAATAACTCTTGAGTCGGGTAATATTTGGCACTACGTATAAATTAATTTGTTACTACATTGTAAAGTTAAAATAACCTCAATGTATGGCAAAATTTTTGCCCTTTGTTTGATTAAAGTTTTGAATACGTTGTAACGGTCAGCAAAAATATCGACCCGTACGAATATTATTTTAGTATTGTCAGGCTGATATTTCTCTTCCTGTATTGGGATTAATGGGACATTACAATTTATTTAATTTATCAATTTAACTATGATGACGAACGTTCCTGTAAGTAAGACACACATCATTTAATAGCCAGTAGAAAGATTAACATTACATATAAATTTCATGGTGTTAAAATCTCGGGACGCAGCGAGGCTCGAACCTGGTACACCTGGAGAAAGAGTATACACTGTCCTAGTCGATAAACCCAATACACCAAGACACCGTATACCTGAAGCGCGTCTGTAGTGAATCATGTTGGGAGATGTAGTTATGTAAATAAATGTTTGAAATGAGAAATTCAATACAAAAAAAATGATTTTCGGATTCCTGGCCATATTATATAACAATATAATATAATTTATATTATTTATTAATGTACTCCTCGGGGTCCACATTTCGTCCTTTCGGAAATCCGCCACGCATGGTGATATAAAATAGTAATCTACTCGGTTAACTGGTCACTAGTAAGGGAATATTATGAAAATATGATTACATTATTACTTTGACGACCTGGAACCATATTGGGCGATTGTAAAATTTTATAGGGATAATTGTTTCGGTCTGCCAAGTGACATTTATCTACCCGTCAGGGTCGAATTCTTTGTCCTTTTAAAGTCTGCTAACTGTCCATTTTTAAGTGAATATTTACTCCAATAGAAGTACATTTAAGACCTTGAAAGTTGAATATTAGAACCATACCGATCGATGATGATTCACTGTTTAAGGAATAATTGGTTCGGCCCGCATTTTATTTGAACCTGCAATTTATATTTTTCTTCTACTAACATAATTATTTTCTTCTACTAGTAGATTAATTTTATTCCTCCACTGGTTTAATAGTATCTTTATTTGCATGCATTAAATTACCTTTGACAACTTTCGAACTCTACTGGCAGTTTTTTTTTTTTTAACTTTTTATGCGTCTATTATTTAGGCTTTCGAGGGTGTTATTTATCCGATTCTTGGTCGAATATCTCCACTAGAGGTCGATAAATATACCTCCACGAGGAGAATTTTGTCTTGTTAGAGGTCATGTAGTTCTTGGTTGATATTGGTTGAATATTATACATTATTAGGAAATTCGCCTGTCTGAAGAGCCCCCCCCCCCCCCCCCCCCACAACCACACATTGTATTATTTTGATTCAGTCGTAAGGTTAGTCCTCCCGTAACAGAATTTACTAAATCAATTAGTAAGAATGAATTCACAATATATTTAAAAATTAATAAATGCTGTTAGAAATATTGATGAAGACAAGATGGGCATATGACTGAGTAACCTTCGAAATCTCGGGAGTTTTGAAACGTAGACCTATAATCCTTTACCATGTTCTCAGATAACCTTTACTTTTGATGACGGTTCAGTGCAAAAAAAATTATGGAATTAGAACAATTTAATTTCAATTGATGATTGTCATGACAGTCGTTTTGTTTCCTGACAGTATAGAGTTGCGTATAGGGCGTGAATTCGGCCCTTCCAATTATACATTATTTGTGTATGTTTGTCATGTATTAGTATTATACCAGGGAAACGCCAAAGTCGTCGTTAGACGAGTGAGCGAGCCATGTGTTGTGTACCCGGGAACATTCCCTTTCCACCCCCTCCAAAGGGCTAGATCTAGCCAGAGTCTCTCCTCTCTAGCCTACTAGAGTGGCGCATTATGGCCTTACAGCAGTTAACGTGCCTCTTATACCAACTAAACTCAAAAACCCTATCATTTATACTTTAAAGTTTATATATCAACAAACTTAAAAGCAAAGGTTCTCGAGTACTCAACACATGGCTCGCTTACTCGTTTAACTACTTTGGCGTTTTTCTATTCTTTTTAGTGGGTGCCTTTATACCCGAAATGTGGGAGTCCAGGGTTCAAACCCCGGTCGGATAGGTTATTAATTTCCGGATTGTATTAAAAAAAAAGTATAGAACATATTTTTTGGAATGCATACAATTCTATGGAAAACAAAGGCCCCCCCGTAGAAAATACGAGTAAAGATTGCAAGGTTTACTCAATCTCACAGCGGAATTTGGGAAACCTTGAGCGTGGAGATTCGTTATACCTTGGTCACATGCATGCACTCACCACCTGACATTCGATCAAAACATGATTGGTTCATGAACAAAAGCAATTGTCGTTCAATAAATGTGACATTCTCAGCCTATTATCAATTTATTGTTTCTTGTCGTGTAAGTTTAAATCGTAACAGATTTTGCTGAAAATGTTTACAACACCCACAACACTTGTAGTGTCACGCATCTACGTGCCGAATTAATCATCAATCAATTAACCAATCACCACTATAAAAATGTTTCTTTAAAATTTCAGTGCAATCTAGTCAGCGGTTCAGCCGTTTCTGAACTCACTCGCTCGCTCGCTCACTCACTCACTCACTCACTCACTCACTCACTCACTCACGTCACTCACGCACTCACTCACTCACTCACCAAACTCACTCACTCACTCATCATCATTCATACAGGAACAGAGAAAGTTTTCTTTGAGTTGAATGGTAAGACCAAGTGTACTCTGTATCCGTGGTAAGACTCAGAGTCAGTCGCTGCGCTCCCTCGTTTAAAAATAGGTCTATAATAAGAATAACCCACATCAAGTTCTTAGATTTACTTAAATTAGGGTGGGAGGAGGGTTGTTCTGTAGATAAAAGGTGTAATAAAATCATATTTACAAATATAATTCTTATTACTTGTACCAAACACCGTTTTTCCCCCAAATTTAACTTACCTTACAGGGGAAAATTTTTCCTTTTTGGGGGGTTGATTTACCCAAATGTTTTTTAAAAACCCTCCCCCCCAGGGGAAAAGGTCTTGGGGGTGGTTTAAGGTTTTTAATTTTCCCCTTTCATTTGTTTTAAAATAGGTTTTGGGGGGGGTTTTAAAAAGGGGGGAAAACAAAAATAATTTAAAAAATTAAAAAATAATTTTTTCTTTGGGAATTGGGCTTCCAAACCACCCCCAAGGGGAAAGGTTGGGGGGTTTTGGTCTTTTTTTTTCCGATTCCGTTGGGGGCCTATTTTTTGGGGGTTCCCACCGGGGTTTTTTGGGGTCCCCAGTAAAATTAAAAAAATTATTTTTTTTTTTGGGGATCCCAAACCACCCCCTACGCAGGGCAAGGTCTAAGGGGGTTTTGGGGAAACTTTTTTATTTTTTTTTGTTTCTTTTTGGGGTTTACCCCGGTTTTGGGGGTACCCCCCTAAAAAAAACCCGTAAAATAAAAAATAAAATTTTCGGGGGAAGGGGGTTTAAAATTTTTTTTGAAGCCGGGTTTGGTTTTTAGCCCTTTTTTTTTGAAGTTTCCCAAAGTACAGTTTTTTTTTCTTAAAAGGGCCAAAACCTCCAAAAAAGAATTTAAATTTTACCCAAAAAGGATTTAAAATTTTAAATCCCCGAAGGTTTGGGGTGGGAAAAGTTTTTTCCCAAAATAGATTTTATTTCTCTTTTATTCACAGGGGGTTTTGGGAAACCCCAAGGGGTTTTTTTAGGTACTTTTTTAAAATAAAAATTAATTTCGGTTTTAAAAAGGGGGTTTTCCCCGGGGCCCCTCCCAAAAAAAATATTTTTTTGGCTTTTTTTAGGAAGTTTTAGTTTAGAAAAATTTTTAAAAAAGTGGGGGTTTACCCAAAAGGTTTTGATGGTACCCCAAAATAAACGGGTTTTTTAAAAAAAATAAATTTTTTCCTAACTTTTTTCAACACCACCAAAAAGGGTTCTGAGGGTGGTTTTAGGTACTTTTATTATTGACTTTTTGTTTTTTTTCCCCACTTGTTATCCGTCAGGTTTTTTAGTGGGGTAACCACCAGGGGCGACCAAAGTACCACTGTAAATAAAAATTTTAAAATTTGTCGTAAGCGGTCTTCGTAAAACCCCCGTATGGGGGGAAGGTTTTAAAAGGTAATTTTATATTTTATACTTTATTTTAATTTTTAAAAGCTTGTGGGTCCTTTTAATTTTGGGTGGTTTATCCCCCAAAAGTTTTAAACCCCAAACCCCGTAAAATAAAAATTTAATTTTTTTAAAAAAGAAAAAACCAAAACATTTTTTCCCCTTTTGTTTTAAATTTAAAAAATTAATTTTTTTTGGGGTTGTAAAAAACGATGCAAAAATTTATTTTAAAATTGGGGGGTTTTGAACCACATACAAAAACCATTTTTTGGGGAAAAAGAAAATTTTTATAAATCACTTTTGGCAGCTTAATTTTCCTGTTACTTTAATTGTTGGTTTTTAAAAGGGTGGGACAGTTGGGATTTGTTTTAAATATAAACGGGAATTTATTTTTTTTTTAAAATAGTTAAAATCTGCATTTTTAGCTTGGTATAGATTAAGAACTGAGAATTATGTAATCATGTTACTAGACATTAAAATATTGTATAAGTTTAAAATTTTACTAGGTGATCACTAAAATGCAACCCTATCTTTATTAAACTTGTCGTTTTACAGTCTTGTAATGATAAATACCCCGTGGGTATAGCATTAATGCCCCATTTTTTAAAAAAATTTAATGGTTTTCATATAATGGGCTTATTTCATGGTATTTTTTTGTCAACTTGTAAACCCAATAACCCTAAATGGGTTTTTTTGGAAAAACCCCACTATGGTCCTTTAATTAAGTCAAAGGGGGAAAATATATTTAACGAAATAAAAAAAAAGTTTTACAAAAATATATAATAAATTAATTTAAAAATCACAATTTGATATTTTAATGAGGAACGGGAAACTAACCATCAAAAAAGCAAACTGTGTCTACTGTCGCTCCCTAACCCATTTCCCTTAGAATCTGCATAATGTCGTAAGCACAACGCACAATTTTTATTTAAAACAGTTTTTTTTTCTGAATATGAGACTTTTTAATAAATAAAAAACCCCATCTTATTCCTTTTTTTTTAGGTGATTATTATCATTCTATGCAGGGTCGCAGTGGGTTAATTATACCCGAGTTTTAAAGAAAATTCGTACAACGGACCCACTTTGTTTTTTGGCCAATTAACACTAAGCAAGAAAATAGGTAAATAATAATATAATAACATCATTTTTTTGGACAGCGCGGTTTAAAAAAAATGTTGTCGTAAAAGATTTTATATAATACCTGCTTTATAGTATTTTATAATGTTCTACGAATTACACAACAAAATAAGCCAAGTAATATTATACTGGCCCCTTTTAGTTATATGTATTAAAAATTTTACATCAATTAATGAAATTTATTGATGATAAAAAATATGCATCTCACTTTAACAATTCAAAAGTAATAGAAACTATTAACTATTTAATTTTTGTAAATTATAAATTTTTTATTCACGGATTTGTCATGCAAATTTTACCTTATTCATTTTGGGAGCCCCCCTTAAAAAGTTTATCTTTGCTTAATACCATTGCCTCTTTTAAAACTAAAGATTCTTAATTAATTATAATTATCCTATTATACAGAACACTTATATAGAATATTTCAAAGAAAAAAAAATTGTATACATCAATTTATTCTGTAGTTGCTAAATAATACAAATTTTTTGGAATTTTAAAAAATTTAAATTAACAAATACATAGTTTTTGATCGAAAAACATAAAAAAATGCTAATTTTATTTATTTAAAATAAATTAAAAAACATCAAACGGTGTGACCAAATTTAAGATTTCGGCAGCGCTTCCACACGAGGTTTTTTGAGTGTTTTTTGACAAATTTGACCCCAAATGATTTTAAAATAGCATAAAATCACATATTTTTAAACTACTCTCAGACCCTTTCATTTGAAACACAGCCCATAAAGGAAAGAAAAATTTTTATGTTGTCCAAACAGCAAAAGGGTGCTATCTCCGGGTTAGTAATATATCTCCCTAAAGTTTTTTTCTAAAATTTGAAAAATTTTAAATTTAAAAAAATTATGAGAAAACTAGACCATTTGCGTATGTTGGCTCTAAAAAAAATATTTTTTTTTTTTTAGGGGGTTTTGGGACCCAAAAAAAGTTTTGTCACCCCTGGTGGGTAACCCCCCAAAGTCTGATGGAAAAGTGAAAAAAAAATGAAAATAAATGCTTCTCGAAACCACTTTCAAACCCTTCCCCCCCGGGGGGGGAGGGTTTGGATTGCGGCTATGGCTGTAGCTATTCGGGGAAGTACGAAGGGAGGCAAACGAAGCTGTATTAAACCCAAACAACACTGTACCTTTGTGTATTTAAAATTTCCCCTTTTTGACGTACTCAGAACACCGGCCCTAAGTTCTCGGGGAGCATCCTTTCAAAATTTTTATGATCTAATTCTATATATGCGTTGTATTGATGGTCAGACAGGCCTGAACCGCATTCCCTTTAAATTTTTTTTTCATTTTTTTCTTGCATTCTACGACCTTCTCTAAATATTTTTCAAGGATGATGGGTTTTAGTACCGTCTTGTGCATTTAAAACACAGCTATCAGATTATTTTTTTTAAATTACAACGTATACTCTTAAAAACATACACTCAAAAACTTTGGTGCTTTGCTATATATTTTAAAAAAACGGGGAAACTTGAGTACCCAAAAGCCCGTGCAAACATACTTGACGTCGAAGCATGGACGAAACTACTTGGGGGGGGGGGGGGGGGGGGGGGGGGTGCGAAGCAAGATTTTGTCAACTGACAAAACACTGTCAAACTTCACAATTTTATAAATACTTGACTGAACCAAACCAATAAAATGTAGTAAAATACCACCATTTGCAATGTTAAACATAAAAAATCTAGGGCTATGCCGATGCGCCCTAGACTCTCAGTAGCTGGGGTGGGGGACAACTTTCCAGACCCCCCATTGTAACAGGATACATACTTTTCCCGAAGCGATTGTTTCATGGGCAATGTTGATAGTTCACTCCCCTCCAGAAATCAAGCGATAGTTACACCACTGCGTCAAAGAATGCAAAAATTAAAAAATCACCTTGCGTCGATCATTTTGGTGGCGGAGCCGGGTTAAGAAAAAGCTTATAAAAAAAAATTCTGGATAAAAAAAATTGAAAAATTTGTGTTAAATCACAGTTACAAGATATGATTTTTCAAACTGTCATTTTAGTGTAGTATTGTGCTATAGATCATGTGGTAAAAAATAAGGTTTTGAGTTAATTTGAAATATACTTTTACGTTAACACATAATTTGATGCCTATATATCGACTAAATTTTTCATGAACGTTATGAAAATTACGCTCTACATGCATATGTGTTTTTCCACTACAATGTACAGCAAAATTAACATGAACATCATATGCAAATAACCATATATATGAATAGTTGCCTTTAAGCCTGCAACGTAGCATCAAAGTAAGGTAAGCGAGGAGGTAAAAATGACCATAATTAAACACGTAAATTTAAGCCTACATGTAGGCTTAACTTTCAATGAACGTAGTGCTAATTATGTCACTACATGCATATGTGTTTTTACCCGTGAATCATACAATAATTCTAAGTTGAATAGACGTGTGAATTTTACCCTACATGTTGAGGGTTTAAAAGTCTACAATGTAGGGTACACTTAAGTTTAACGCTCTACTAAATATCACACTACATGTAGGGTATTATAAGGCCGACAGTGTAGGGCAGATTAAATGTGAACGTCGGTGAAAAAACATACACCCTTCAGGGACCAGGAATTTTAAATCCTACAAGAAAGCGGTCAATTTATATGACTTTGGCATAAATTAACTTGAACATTTCAATTAATATTATCACTGTTACACTGCAGCAATTTATTGAGTTAAAAGGTATACTTAGGTGAAAAACATAGTTACGTATACTGTTGTTGAAAAGTAAGTCTCCGAGCACGGGTTATTTTCAAGACTTTCTTACAGTGTACATTATAAGTGTGTGGTGTGGGCGAAAAAACCCCACTCAGCTAAGTCACGTGAGGCAAAGTCTTTATGGCGTTGTGGCTTCGAAGCCTTAAAAGATACGGAAGATAAAATGGTTTGAACAAGACATGATGTGGAGATTAAAGCTGGAAATTTGTGACCAATATTAAACGCATTTACGGGAGGAATTCAATTTTAAAGAAAATCTTTCCTTAGAACTCAAGTTCTTTGAGTGAAAACGGTCGCAGTTTTTTTTTGTTGGAAAAATAAGTGTGAAAGACAAAGGACAGGTTGATCGCAGAATACATGCAAGTAGAGAAGGCAGACCAATTACCAGCAGAAACAAGAACTTTGAACTTGATAACATTGGTGTGACGGAGGACGAAAACGTCAACAACATCGTATTGAAGGTCGCTCCGACAAACCTGGGTATTGACCTGTTGCCCGAGGAGATAGGACGCAGCTCACCGATTACCACTCGCAAGACCCGACCGTCCTCCGAGAATAATTGTTCAGCTGACTGTCCAGGCGAAAACGTAGACCTGTTCAGTGCCAAACGAAAAATGAGATACAATTCTGACGAAATTGTCGCGACAGGTGAGAAGGACAGCGGATTTTTATAAATTAAAATCTGACTCCTTTTCAATTCGTGAATTATTGTGGAGAGCTTAAAGTAATTGCTAAACAATCTAAGTTTAGTTTTTTGGAAAGCAGTGCGCAAGATTTTCTGTTTAAAAAAGGCGAGCTGCTCGTAAGTGTGATCATCAACACGGTTGACGATCTAGAGAAAATTAGTACTAAATTAATGTCAGTGAATGACCAATTTAGCTAACGTTGATGGTCTAGATATCGAGGATAAAAATACATGCGATGTATTGATGACTTAAATGGATGTGGTTTAGTGATTTGGTTGAAGGCTGTTTTTATGCTATTTAAATGTAAGGTCGTTATCGAAAGTAAGGGGGAGAGTGAAGTTATTATAAGTAAAACAAATTGGAGTATTTGATATTTTGGTTCTAACAGAAGTATAGAAATGTGAAAGATAAATCGATTTGTTAGATGGATACGAAATGGTGTTTAAGATGAGCCCGGATAAAGAGGCGGCGGAAAGATTCTTAATTTTATATAAAATCGTCTAAAAGCTTGTGTGAGTTTGAACATAATTTGTTTACTGTGAAGCTCTTAGCTGTGATCTAACTTTTTCGAATAATGTTACTATTTCACTTGGCGATATACAGGCCTCATGCGCAACAACGCCTCTAGAAATGTAAATAAACTTTGTCCAAGAACTTGAACGTGTTAATTAGTAAATTAAAAATCCAAAATGTTATAATATAGGGGGACATGAACATTGATTTACTTGACGAGCGTGATAAATGCGTTCATTCTTATAGAAACTGTTTGGCGAGTTTGGGTTTTTTTAAAAGGCATAAAAGGGAGTAACGAGAGAAGGAAGCAATTCGAGATATGTGGTCAAAAACGTGTATTGATCATATTTTGGCGCGGGGGAAAATTGGATTATGCTAAGTCGGACATTTTTAGGTGTAAAGTAAGCGAATCAGTACATGGTCGTGTCATCTTTGGTCTTCAAAAACACCAATATCAGTAATTTAGTAAACAAACCTCATGTTCATAGATGAGAGGAAAGTGGTTTACTGCTTTGAAAAGCGTAAATTGGGCAGATTAATGGAAATTATGATTGCAATAAGCTCTCCGACTCTGTACGGACTACTATAATCTAACATACATGAGAACTCGTATTTTGTTGCAACCGGTCGCAAGAGGAAACGACGGTAAACAAGGAGTGGATGACGAAACCTTGTTGATATGGTTCCGACATGGAGACAGGTTGTTCCGTAAGTGGAGGAATGCTAGAGTAACTAAACCCTTTGAGGCAGACTTATGAAACCTGAATATAAACATTACCGCAATGAGGTAGTGAAGGAAATTTATAAGTGCAACGTGATTATTATAAAAATAAATTTGAACGTACATTAAAAGGTGATGTAAACAAAACTTGGCAGAAATTAATGAAGTAATAGGGAAATCAAAGCTGTAACTCAGTTGACATGGTGATTAACAAATACTTACGTAATAAATATAGTGAGGAAGGAAGTTGCTAATAGATTTGTTGATACCTTTGTTGATGAGATTAATATGATTCAACATAATTGCTTATTGTAAAATCTAAGCTTGTGCCTCCTTCCCCTCAGAGTCAATCTATGTACCTAGGAAAGTAAGTGTAAGCAAACTGTGCTAAAAATTATCCGTAAATTAATGTAACCAAAAAAACCTGGAATTGATGGGATTATGATTGGACCGACTTGCAATACCACGGCTGAGGATATTAGTCCCGTTAATTGCCCAAAATAATAAACCGGTTTTAGAAAAGGGGAAATACCTGAATTTATGAAAGTTTCATTGTAAGACCGGTTTATAAAAAAGGTCGCCATATGGCTTAGTAATTTACAGGCCAATTGCCAGATTATTCTGTTATTGAAAAAAAATAATGGAACGTGTAGTAGCTGACGCTCTATGAACTATTTAGATTAAATGTAAAATTAAAATTACTACTAATCAGTTTGGACTTTCAAAAAGGTAAGAGCACACCCGATCTTCTAGTGAAATTTGCGAACTTGGTTAATAACAAATTTAAATGACGAATATGCACATGGCGCCATGTTTGTGGATTTGTAAGCCAAGGCATTTGGATACATTAAATCACGTTAAATTTTAAAAATGTCTGAGCGAATCGGTATTCGTGGCCCAAGTTTTAAATTGGTTTAAAAATATTAACAAATAGGAGAATAAGAGTTAAGGTTTTGATGTTTTAAGCCACGAACGTGATGTTATTTCAGGAGTTCTCAGGGGTCTTATTTTGGGTCCAATTCTATTCTGGTCTACGTAAATGAATTTCGGTTAAATGTTTTAAATATTGCTATGTATTTATTTATGCCGATGACATTTTGATTGTTTCAGTTTATAAAAACTTTGAAATTGCTACAGTTGTATTTACAAATAGATTTTATTAACCTACTTAAAGAGATTCAGGATAGAGATTTAGTAATTAATGCAACTAAAACAAAAATAATTATTGTGTGCACCTCAAATAGAGATTGTCTCCGAGAGGCAGGATGGGTGATCGCTCATTCCAATGAATGTGTGCATAATCAAGTAGATCCACAGACTTGTGCATGTAGTGAGTTAATGAGAATGTTGACTCGCATTATTAATTGGGATGGTGATGATAAAACATTTCAGCTGGGCACTTTCATATTATGCCTCTGTAAGCGCCTAAGAGCCTGCCTCCGGCAATGTTTTTTCTTAAATACGTTTTACCATTTTCAGTGTTGCGTAATGTATATATCGCTCTTGCTGAATTATATATCTTATGGTCTACTAGCGTGGGTGGTATTCCACTGACCTGCACTTAAATTAAAATTCGAGTATTACAAAATAAGGCTTTTACGCGAAATAAGACCTCGCAATTGTCAAACTCTGTCGACTCGCGGAGACATACCTCTTTTGCAACATTCTGCCAGTTGACGGCGTTGTTCCACGTACCAACTGTAATAAAATATTACTTTAAAATGATTATAGAATTCTTGTTGCAAGAAATACAAATGGACACGTAGTCAGGAAAAATCAAAAATTTGTAGTTCCTAGAAAGTAATAATAAATACGGTCAAAAGGCGCCTAGAGGTTTAGTCCCCGAGTCTTTTAATAAATTACCTGCACAATTATTAAACTTAAACAAAAATTTCCGAGGTCAAGCAACAAATAAAAAGACAGTTTGTTGTCTCAATTGAGTGCTCTTACCTAAATCTGTTTTGCTCCTACCTGTTCGTAATCATCTTTTAGCTATATTTCTGTCAGGTTTCTGAAATGCATATCGAAACTTAAAAACCTTGGCGTGTGTTGTGTTTCATTATTTTAAGTAACGGTCATTCTACTTCGATGTGTTTATTAATGATTTGATTTGTTAATGTTTTTTCATAATGATTCCTTCACTCTACGGTTGTTTTTGTTTTAGTTTATTGATGTTGTTATTCCACAGATGAGCCCGCTAATTGGGCTTTGCGGGTTTCATTGAATTAAAAACAAACATTCTCTCCTATTTCCAAATTTTCAGCTATTGGTTACTCATATTTCGAAAAATGATGTTAAAAAAATGAAGGAGGCAGTAACGATAACAAAGATACACTTTAGAAGGCTGACGGTGAATTAGTAGAAAATGCAAAGATGTTGGAATAGTAGGTATAGTTGTACCCCAAGTCAATATCCAGTTAGGCCTACACTGTGTGGTGGGCCTTAGGAAATGTCGTACTGGGCATGTTGCACGTACGGTGCTCGTCAAAACGCGACGGGATTTTACTTTTTCCCTAAATATATTATATCGCGACTGGATTCGGGAGTCCCGGGTTCAAACCCCGTCGAGACCGGCAACCTGATTCCCGATGAAGGTTTTTTGAGGTTTTCCTATCGTTAAGCGAATGATCGAGTCTTTTTAAACACCCCTGGGACGGCCCTTCACAATTGTCCTCCCCGCAACTACCTATTTTGACACTTGAAGTGGGCATGAATTGCACCTGGACGGAAATAATAATTTTTATGTCATGTAAAAGGGTACTTGTTGGTTTATAATATATATATATAAATAAAAAAATAAAAAATAATAGGTAAAAAAATAAGGGTACCCCAAAAAACAAATATACGCAAGTATGCGGAATTTTTCAGGAATTTTGGATCCCAAACCTTTACACCCAAATTGCATTTTAGGACCCAAGTTTGCTGGCATGCATAGCGTAAATTTGACATGTTGCAATTAGACAACTCCATTTTAAAATTTGCAATACAAATTTTGAAGTACTATTTTTATTTACAAATGCAATTGTAGTAAAACCCGGTTTTTAAATTTTAAAAAAATAATTATTTTTCAGATATTAATAGGCTTTTATTTTTAAATGCTTATGCATGATACATAATCTTATATGAACCTTAGGGTAAAACCCAAATTTAAAAAAGGGGTTTAAAACAAAAACAAAACTATAATATGACATGTCATTTTTTAATAAAAATTTAATCACTTTATAACATTAAAAAACAGTACACTATAAATTTTTAAAAAACAATAAATGCTATTATGGGGGGGTAAAGGGGGGGGGGGGGAGAGGATTTAAACAATAACAATTTATAGGTACATTCCGTAACATGCAAAATTGCATACAGCATCGGGGCAGTAGGCCACGCTTATTTGTAATCATGTCCCACTTGTGCACTTTTTACATAGCCCTCAAAATTAGCTTGCCATAGCACAACTTGACAATAGTAGTAAATTAAAATAAGTGCAATATAAATTTACAACAATAAACAAGGGAATTTTTTAGGGTCCCCCAACAACAAAAATGACCACAAAAACAAGAATTTATCCAAAGACGAATAATAATATAACATAGCATTGGTTGGTACATATACTTGCAAGAAGGCCTACGTATCATACAGGTGCAGATTTCCCTGAACCAAAGGGTTTTACACGCCATAAGAAATTACGTTGACTATTATATTTTTTCAGGTTTATAAAGGAATGCACAAAACCTTGGAAAAATTTTAGAAAAAAAAACGTCCTAACACTACCAAAAGTGTTTTTAATAGGAAGCTGCAAACGCTTTTCTAGGCGCGTTTTTGGATGAGCAAATTTTTTTTAAACGAAAAATGGTACAATTGCGATTTTCATGAAAAATAATTTTTTGATTCGCTACATTTCAGACGAATAACTCTTTATAAAAAAAAGGGTTCCCGTGAAAAAAATCAGACAATCGAATAAAAAATGGGTGTTATGAGTCAAAAAAATTTTAAAAAATCGAAAAAATCGTAAAATTGCGATTATCATGAGAAAAATTTTCGATTGAGCTCAATTTCACACGAAATTGAATTCATGAAATTTAGGGCTTTAAAAAAATCATCACAGGGATAAAGCATGTAGGTGTTATCACCCGAAAAATGTTTTAAAAAATCGAAACAAATCGTAAAATCCCGATTTACAAGAAAAAATTTAATCGATGGCTTTAAAAAACGTGGCATTTTCTAAGTCTCAAAAAATTTCATTGCAATTGGAGTATCGCTTTACCGGAATGTGTAACAAACACACAAAATCGAAAAAAAATCGTAAAATTGCGTTTAACATAAAAAAAAATTTTTTCGATTGCGTTTAAATTTTCACAGAAATTTTAATTCATAAAATTAAAAGGTGCTGTGAAAAATTTCATAACAATCGGTAAAGCACGTGGTTGGTTATAAGTCGTAGGAATGAAAAAATTTTAAAAAAAAAAATCTAAAATGCGATTTTCATGGAAATAATTTTCAATTACGTTTAAAATTTTCACACGAAATATCAATTTAAAATAAAGGTTCTGTGAAAATAATTTACAATCGATAAAGTTTAGGGTTATAAGTCGAAGATTTTTTTTTAAAAATCAAAAAAAAAAATCTTTTAAAATTTGCGTTTTTAATGAGAAATAATTTTCAATAGCCTAAAATTTTTCACAAGAATATCAAATTTCATAAAAAAAAGGGGTTCTGTGCAAAAATCTTTAAAAATGGGGAAAAAGTAGGTTTTTTAAAGTCAAAAAAAAATTTTTAAAAAATCAAAAAATCGTAAATTGCGATTTTAGAAAAAAAATTTTCCGATTGTGTAAAAAAACCTGGCAGTTTAATTTCAGAGTTTTCAAAGGCCCCCATAAAATTCATCTCAATGGGGAGTATCGGTTTACCCGGAAATCGGCGGACAAACAGACAAAAATACAAAAAAAAGAAAAAAAAAAAAAACTTTCCGGATTTTTTTCCAGTGTAGTAGAATGGAATCTTCGCTCGTCGTACGTCATCCAATTAAATTTCACCCAAAATTTGTTATTAGCTCATGTTCAGCGCAATAAAGTTCAACCCCTGACTAAGCGCATTTTAGTTGCTAAACCCAGCGATCCCCAACAAATACAATGTAACTTTTTTTACATTGTTTGTTACCCCAGTATATAAGAATTGTTGTAGCATGATTTTAGAACAAAACATATTTATTTTTTAGTTTAAAAAAAGATTTGCAAAGGAGGAAAAAACATGTTTTTATAATAATGTGTTCTAAATCAATGGTTATGCAGGTTAGTTACTAACAGGATACTGAACTTTTCCCAAGTGGTCTGAAAATACTGTCCAAAAAATGATAGTGTAGATTTTGTATTGCTCAAATAGATATATTGGTTATCGCATTGAGTGTAAACATATTTATCTTTAGAATTTAAAACGTACATGGACAAAAAAAAAAGTACATAATCAGTCGACCCCCTCAAGGAAATTTTTTTTTCGTCCCGTTTTAAAAAATTAAAAAAAAAATGCATTTTATAGTTCCAGTATACCATTGAAACCTTGAATAGCATCAAAACCCCTTTGTTAAATGCTGGCCCCCGGGTGAGGTAGCTAAAGGGTGCCCTACCTGGCTGGCTCGGGGGTCTTTCACAATAATATTTTGAAAAAGGGCGGGGGAAAAAGTGTTGCATTGTATTATTTTTTTGATGCAAACCCCCTTCAAGAATATTCAATCCTTTTCCCGCAAAATATTATAAATTCACCCAAAAAAGGGCCCTCCTAAATCCTTAACACCGTAGAGCCCGCGTTTGTCGATTCGTTTTTTGACCTGTGGTGAAAAAACCCTTGCATTACTGCGGTACTCCTACTTATCCCACTTTAAATTTTATTTAAAAATTTCATTTATTAAATTCAGGTTATAGAAATAAAATAAAGAAATGAATTACAAAAATGCACAAAAAAGAATTTTTAAACTGCAGAAAAACCTCGCCGTACCTGCTCCCATTAAAAGGTTTTGTTTGTGTAGCCCGTAGGAAAATAAAAAAAAACATTAAAACAAAAAATAAACAAATTTTTAAAAGAAAACCCCCTTTTAACAAATGAGTTTTTTTCCACGTAAAATCAAACTTGCGAAGAAAACCTTGAACATTTAATTCTTGTGTAAATCTTGAAACCGATGACCATATAATAATTTTAAAAATCAATTCACCAAATTTTTAGGCAGAAAATAGCATATCGTAATATTATCCCATATGTTTATTGATCTACCGAGAGAAGTGGCCGGCGCCTAAGCTTACGTAAGTCTTGCGTTAGTAACTGATTAATAACTGGGAAAAAACTTTAAAAGCCCCACCGCTTTGTGGATGAGCGTAATTGGTGCATTGAGTGCCATGTGTTATGCGGATTTCTGTTTTTTGTGAAAAAATATTACTCAGTTGATGTTTTTTTTAAAATTAAATTAAATTTTTTTTAAAAAAAAAATAATTTAAATCTTTAATTTTTTTAATTAATGAAATTTTTAAAAAAGGGAAAAAAAAATCGTAATATTAAATTTTTCATAAGAAATAATTATAAGTTTGCGACAAATTTGACACGAATATTTTAATTCATAAAATAAGGTTCTGTGAAAAAATCAAAAAATGGGGATAAAGCATGTGGGTTTTTAAAAGTCGAAGAAATTTAAAAAATCAAAAAAAGTCGTAAAATTGTGATTTCGTAAAAATATTTTTTTGATAACGCTCAAATTTCACATAATATATTAATTAAAAATTTAAGGTTCTGTAAAAAAAATTATTACAAAACGGACAAAGCATGTAGGTTTTTGTAAGTCGAAAAAATTTTAAAAAAAAAAAAAAAAAAAAAAGTAAAATTTGCGATTTTCTGAGAAATAATTTTTTGATTTTGCAAAAAAACGTGGCATTTCAAATTTCAGAGATTTAAAAGGTCTCCAGAAAATTTCACGCAATGGGGGCATTGGTTACCGGAAAGAAAAAAAAAAAAAAAAAAAAAAAGAAAAAAAAAAAAAAAAAAAAACATTTGGGCTTTTTGTCTCCACTCTAGTAGAATGGAATCTTCGCTTTGCTCGCTACGCTCACCCAATAAGTAATTGGAAAATTACAGCTTAATACTTATTTGGTTTCATTAATTTTAAAGGGGGCGTTTGAAATAATAAAAAAAAAAAATTGTATTTAGAGTTATCCACTCAGTTATTACTGATTTTCAGTGGAAAGGGACTTTAAAAAAGCGCCCAACCCAACCCGAGCCCGGGACGCAACGCCCGGTGAGCGAAAAAACCAAAACCAAATACAATTTTTTTAATGGGAAAAATATAGCAATCATGTCCGGGGAACAAGGTAAAAACATTTCAAATCCGGAAACCCGCCCCAAAAATTTAGGAGCAGTAAAAGACGTATTTTAGATGTTTTTTTCAGGGGGGACACGCGTGGTAGAAAATAAGGGGCACCTGTCATGGGCCACAAGATGGCCCCCAAAAAAATTTTAAAATTGCTGTAACTCCTGAAGTAACATCAGTTTTGGATAAATAAGTTTGTTTATTCTTTTTTAATGCTCAAAAAAGCACTAGAAATTTTGCCGTAAATGCAATATTTTTAATTTATTTATATTTATTACAATGTATTGCAATTATAGCACTTTTTGGTATATATCTAATTTTTTATACAAAGAATTCGCTAGATTGTCATAAAATTTTCAGATATACTAAAATAACGACAAAAAACCCAAAAAATTAAAGCCCCAAAACGAAATTTTTGTAATTTTGTTTAATTTAAATTTAATTAAAATTTAAAGCATTTTTAAACCCCAAATTTAAAAAGTTCTATTCATTTACCAAAGTCACGAGTGTACACAAAAAAACAATAGATCACAATCCCCCCCCAAAAAAATATTAGTTCAAAAAAAATTTCCCAAATCACTTGCCTTTTAATTAAATTAATTCAATTAATAAAAAAATGAAAAAATCCAAAAAATTTTTGTAAAATTAAACAATGTAGTCGACTTTGGAATTTTTTAAAAGCTAGTTTTAAGGCGAATAAATGTAATGAAAAATTAAATTTAATTAAATTAATTTAATCACCGAATTAATTAAATTTTAGTTAAATAATCCATTTTTGACATATGTATTGTTTATCCCTAAAACTCGATCGACGTCATTAAAATATACTACTTTTTCTGATATAAGCCAATGAATCCGAATTGTCATGTCCGAAACAAAAAATTTCCCATAATTTCCCATTAATTTAAAAAATAAATGAAGAATTACTTAATCTCAATAATTTTTATTGTCACTCAATTAAAACAACAAAAAGCCACAGAAGTATCAAATAAAAAAATGGAGTATAATTTTAAAAATTTTTAGTCCCAAAATTTAAATTCATGCTACTTTCCCCTTAATTGAAAAATGAAGAATAAAATTAATTTATTTATCACCATTTGTTTTGTAAAAATTTCACAGCCAAACTGGGGGAACATTTGCAAAACTTAGTTTACAGGGGAAATTAAATTTTGGGAAATTCAATCAAAGAAAAGTAGCAGAACTAAAATTTTTGGGGAAAATTTAATTTTAAAAAATTTTAAATTGCTTTTTTATTTTTTACTTCTGTTGGGATTTTTTAGTGTTTAAATTTAGTGACAATAACAATTAGAATATAAGTAATTCTTTATTTAATTTTTTAATTTAAACGGTAAATTATAGGAAAATTTTTTTTCGGGGCATGACAATTCGGATTCATTGGGATTATGTCAGTAAAAATAGTTATTTTTTTTGACGATCGATCGAGTTTTTGGTATACATGACAATAATATGTCAAAAGTGGGAAATTTATCTAAAATGTAATTTAATCGGTGATTTAAATTTAAATTTAAATTAATTAATTTTTTCATTTCATTTTTCGCCCTTAAAAAAAAATAGCTTTTTAAAATGATTCCAATTCGACCATTGTGTTAATTTTTCAAAATTTATGGATTATTTTCATTATTTTTAATTATGAATTAATTGAATTAATAGGCAAGTGATTGGAATTATTTTGGAACAATTTTTTGGTTCATTGTGATCATATTTTTTTGTGTGATACACTACGTGACTTTTGGGAAGTGAATTAGAAACTTTTAATTGGGGTTTAATTAATGCTTAATTTAATTTAAATTTAAATTTAAACAAAAAGTTTCAGGGAATTTTGTTTTTGGGGGCTTTAAATTTTGGTTTATTTGGCGTTATTTTTTGCATAGTCTGAAAATTTTTTGCAATCTAGCGAATTTTACGTATAAATAATTAGATATTACCCCAAAAAATGCTATAATTGCAATACATTGAATAATATAAAATATAATTAAAACTATTTTATTGACGGTAAAAATTTTAATGACATTTTTTTAGAGCATTGAAAAACCGAATAAAACAAAACTTGTTTACAAACTGATGATTACTTCTTCAGTTACAGCAAATTTTTAAAAATTTTTTGGGGGCCCTCTTGTGGAGCCATGACAGGGACTTTTTTCTCCTTTCGTGTCCCCTAAAAAAACATTCAAAAAAAGTCTTTTTCCTGTCCTAAATTTTTGGTGCTGGTTTCCGGATTTGAAAAGTTCCCATAGTTTTAGCGCTTGTTCCCCGGATATCAGTGGGATGGACTGCCCAACACCGCGAATCAAGCCAGAATCAAAAAAGGCCGATTCAGAACAACTCTGAATTTTTCTATGTGCTTTGTTGCTAGGATGCTCCCAAAATCACCGTTTTCAAACTTTAGCGGGAAACGAACCCTGGGCCCTTTTGCATTGGAAGCAGGGAGTAACAACAAGACCCCGCGGAAAAAGCCAACTTCAACCCCAGCTTCACCCCAGCTTCAACCGAGTTTTAACCGTTAGGTTTAAAAATGCGCCCCTCTAGCCTGGCGATAGGGGAGGAAAGTGGAAAGTCCCACGATAGAACCCGCCCCAAGGGTGGGTAAAGGAAAGGGGAGGGGTTTCACGTCGCGGTCGTCATCATCTTTTTCGTCGTTTTTTGAGTTAGGTCATTTTCTCATCGTCTTTCGGGGAGGTCATCAAGGGAATGGGAGAGGGCCCCGCCGACGGCCTTTATACAAATTAAACCAAAACCCCCCTCCTTAACTTTTTATAGAATGAACTCAAATGCAAATGTTACCGGATACTCAACCTGGCTCGCTCACTCGTCTAACAAGCTTTTTCGTTTTTAGCCCAAAAGGCAAAAATCTCCCCCGCGTATACCCGGTATGTGGGGGACCCCGGTTCAAACCCCCGGGAAGCATCGGTTTTGTAAATTTTTATATTGTATTAAACAAAAATTTTACATGTTTAAATGCATACAATACTATGGGAAAAAAACAGGTAGAAATACGAGTTAAGATTGCAAGGTTTTTTCAATCCCCGCGGAATTTTGGGAAACCTTAAGTATAAAGATTTGAAACTTTTAAGTAAGGTTGAAATTGCATTGTTACCATTGGATATTTCAAATCCCAATATAGGGTTCAATAAACCAAACAATCCAATCGATGTTGGATTATTTTATTTGGGTTTTTGAGACCCAAAGAACAAGTGATCGATTTTAAACCTGGTCCTGCATGCATTTTTGCCAGGCTTCAAAACATAAACGATAAAAAATATTATTATTTTATTATTATTTTATTATTAATATATATATTATTATTATTAAAATTATTATGTACGTTGTACGTTTTAATCGTAACGGATTTGCGAAATTAACTGCCCCTGAGGATAATCCCGGGGGTTGTTTTAAAAAATTTGGCAATTGGGCAGCGGTTTTGGCCGTTTTTGGGGCGAACTCACTCATCACTCACTATCACTCAAGACAAAAGATCGGAAAAGCAAAGTCTCTTTAAATTTAATGAAAGATCAGTCGCTGCGCCCCCCTTGTCAAAAATAAAATTTAAGTATTAGTTCTCGTGAAAACACAGTACAACAGTTTATTTTTTGACCTGCATTGTTCGATTTCTCAGAAGTATGTTTTTGTGCATTTACGCTGTAGGTTTCAATCTTGCCCGTGTGTTCCCGTAATCATTTAAACGTTTGTCCGAAAAGCTATTTTCATGAGAAATATCTGTTTAAAAAAAGGATTTGAGCTTTTACTGTATAGACCGACAAACAAAAAACGTCAAAAAGAGTTTAGTTTTGTACGGGAAATTCTATCGTAGACATACGTAAAATATCAAAAAAATTTAAAAAAAAATACCTTTTGTTATATTAATGTTAAACAGAGCCAACTTTTTTTGGTTCTTTGCAAGAAAGGTCAACTTTAAAAAATCATAAGACTGGTATCAACTTTCATAAAGATTATGCCTATGAAAGTAGTATAGAATAATCTAATAAGTTTTGTAAAGGATTTGAAAAAATTTAAAAATGGGAAAGCTGTAGAAATTTTTTGGTAATTTTATGTTACTAGGGAGCTTTGCAAAACGCTTTTTCAGGCGCGTTGTTGGGGCGAGCGTAATTTTTTAAAAACGAAAAAAACATAAAATTGCAATTTTCTAAGAAATAATTATTTGATTACGCTCAAATTTCCACGAATTATTAATTTATAAAGTTTTCGCTCTGTGAAAAAATTATTTCAACGGATAAAGCATGTAGGTGTTAAAAGTGAAAAATTTTAAAAAAATTTAAAAATCTCAAAAAATTTCAATTTTTATGAGAAATTTTTTTTGATTGCGCTTAAATTCACACGAAAGATCGAGTATACTAGGAAAAAGAGCGTTGTTCAGCGAGCAATAGGAAAACGCTAAAGTCCCCTCGCGTGTTGAGCGAGCACGGTACGTGCAACAACGACCCGAGACGAATCCCCATATTGTTTCATCCAATAAGTCTTTTAAAGGGCTTGACCGATTTAGCTAAAAATTTGAAAATAGAAGAGAATGTTGTACTTATTTAAACCTGCAAAATTTTATAACGATCGGAACATTTTAATTTTTAAAATTTTTTTTTTTATTTTTTTTTTTTTATAACCAACGATCGGATTTTGTTCAAAAAAAAATACAGCAATATAGGTGGTTGTTTTAAGGTGAAAAATTTCAGGGCGATCAGAGAAACGGGGCGACGTATCGAAGCCAGTAAAAGAAAAAAAAAAAGACATTCAGCCATAAGAGTCAAGAGGAGACGCCCCCTCGCTCGCTCAAAAATTTTGACAGGATTGCACTGAAAGACGCGAAAATATTTTGCCTTCAATCCATGGAAAAAAGCCCAATCTTTTTTGACGCATTCCCCCGGGAATAAAAGACAATATTTTTCGGGGCTTTCCCCCGGAAAAAAGACGAATTTTTTTGGCGTTATTCCACCGAATAACGCCGAATCGTTTTCGCGCTATTTCCCCCGGAAAAAAACGAAAGATTTTTTGGCGCTATTCCCCGGAAAAACGAAGAAAATTACGAACATCACTTACATTTTATAGTTAATTATTAAATTAAAAAGTATTTGTTTTCGGTATGGACTATACATCCTCTATATAGGGAAAATCTGAATAAAGACGAAAATCTTTTGGTTTATTTCCCGGGATTAAAGCCAATCTGTTTTGGCGTTTAAACCAGGATATGTGGTTAATTTTTGGGTTACGACTAAAGTCGAAGTACATACAACCATCGATTTGGCGTTTTTCCATTTTGGCGCTATTTAGCGCCCCCCCCGCTGTAGCCCATTTCCTTTTGAAAAGAACAAGGGGACCAACGGTTTACGTCCCCTCCGACGGGCGGTTTAAAGCTGAGGTGCCCCCACTAACCCCGGGCTGCCGAGCAGGGCAGACGTCGAGGAGAACGAAGCCGTTCATATTAAATTTGAACCTCCCTTGCTCTGCTCCTTTCTAAAAAAATTAGAATAAAATAGTCGCAAAAATTAGGGAAAAGGATTTGAGAAAAAACCCCTTCACGCGAAAAAGGTTTACGGGAAATTTTTCTTTTACTTTTTAGTATTTTTTTCCCTTAGAAGTAGGCCTTTCAGGCTCGCCTGCAAGCTATCATTCATCACGTCCGCCCCGCCGTTACCCATTGTATCAAGTAGAATCGCGATTAAGGAGGAGCGCTGTTTAAACTTCAAAAATGGCATAATTTTAAGAAATAAATGGAGATGGTTTTGGAGACAAAAATTTGAAATTATAACGATTAAATTACAGAAAGGCAAAAATGGGGGCATTTGGGCGTCCCCGGGTTTGGGGTTTTTCGGGACACCGGGACAGGCGCCTGAAAACCCGGGCGTATGGTCACCCTACTAAAACCAAGGGGGTTCCCGTATAAAAACAATCTTTAGACCGATCAGCCCGGGGTTTATAGTGAACCTGCCGCTTTGGGCAGTGATCTCAATTTACTCCCGGGGTGCCCCGACTCCTAAATACCGGGGTGGGTTGGACAACTAAAATTGGTCCTTACTGGAGTTTTTGCCCTTCGTGCATCTTTTCAGTTGTACAAACTCGGGTTTTTTATTTTATTTTTATTTAAAAGGGCGTGAGGTGGGGGGGAGACGGTTTTGGGCTCAGCCAAGGCCCTTAGATATATCGCTTCGCCTCCAGGCCTGCATTGGGTGCCGATCCTCGCTGTGACGCACGAGCGAGGCCGACTCTCAGCTCTACGCGTATGCTGTAGCATTTCGCGCTAAACAACATTCCCAATTTCATTGTTTCCATGGCATTTTTGGCCACTGAGCATGCTACTTTCAAATACCTACTTTACAACATAGTACTGTGCTGTGTGCACATACTTGAAAAAAATTTGCACTTCTGAAGGGAAATAGTAATCAAAATTTCCCTTTTAGAATCTAGTCCAGCGTGCTTGCATTGTATATCAGGTCCATTTAGTACATATTTTAATTTCCAATTTCCAAATAATAAAATTATTTCCCTCTGAACACAATGAGTTATTAGGGAGGTATATTTTGTCTTCAATACAGATCAATTTGTTCAGTCTCGACATAGTTGTTAACATCTTCTCCCAAACGAATTTTGTACCGTTTTTGGGGGAGAAGATTTTTAAAATTAAAAATCCGCGTGAATCAAATGCATTTTGATAAAGTATCATCGGTGTATTCCTAAGAGGATAAAACATTTTTGTGTGCAAATAGTGAATACCCCAACCATGGACCATAATAAGGACGTGGGCAAAACAATTTTTTTTTCCAAAATGTTTCTACTAAATGTACCAACTGAGGGATTTTATTCGAGGCGTCGTAATACCATACACGTACATTTAAGGGTATTAATTTGAATACAACTGCATGACAAATAACTAAAAGTGTGGGGGCAGTGCCTGAATATGATGATGATTTTACTTTAATGTTATGACATTATTTGAATACAGATAATCCAATTTATACAATTTGGCAATTCCCCCCCCCCAAAATTTTTTAAAAATACGTATCATTCGAATAAATTTGTCGTGAAAGACGATGGGAAAAAAGTATAGGAATGGTTTAGGCAAATTTTGTTCGCTCGGCCAACTGACACCACAGGGGTCTGAAATTTGAACATATGTCACAAAAAATGGAATTATAGGGGTCTGCAGTAAAAACATTTTTTTAAATTTTTTTTAAAAATAATATAAAAATTAAATTAGTTTTTACGAATTTTGATTTTGTTAAAAACCAAAAATTGACCATATTCGTGATTTTTTTTTTGACTGATTAAGTCAAATTTTGGAAAATCTATGACCACAGGGCTGTCTAGGTATGCTTTATTGACAACTTTGCAAAGTTTTATATACGTCGGATGCATCTCGGCCGAGCGAATAGCTATTTGCTAACAGCCAAATGTGTCCCATTCCCTCTTAAAACGAAGAATAAAACGTCAATATAGTTTCTTTTTAGGTGCCGCTTTACACTGTCACACGATGTAAACGCGGAACAAAATAAGTTCCAACAGTACCATAAAACTATCCTTAACCTTGCGGCATGTATATGAGGGCACCATAAATGAATAATTGTAATATATCAGGCAAAAATTGTGTTCCGCGTCGTGTTATTCCTATACGCGCCATGCTACGGCCACTCGCCAGTCGGCCTACGCTCGTGACGTCACTCAATGCAGTTTGCTGGCCTGTACCATCACGAGGGCCTCGGCTCAGCGTTCTGTTTTTTCTTTCGGGTAAACTGTTTATGACACCGTTACCTAATTTCACACTATAATACATCTATGATATATCAGTGAAATCACCGTAATTTACTCCATTTTGGCAACTTCGGGAATTTATTCCAAGTGTACAGATTTTTTACACAAATTTTCAAATTGTACATCAACGTTTAAATCAATGTGAACGCGAAAGTTAATTTGGTTTTATCGTAAGATAAACGGTTTGGTGGAATAAATTCCTGAAAATCACCAAAATTGAGTAAATTACGGAGATTTCGTAATTTTTAATTCAAAGTCAATTAATTAATAATTGATGAATTTATTGCTGAATCTCATAGATTAATTCTTTTTCAACGTTCGAGTGAAATATGATTTCGATGTTATTAACCGTTTACCCCTCCCCCCAAAAAAAAAAGAAATTTGGGAAAAAAATTAATTGCTTATTTATTTGTTAATATTATTGCTATCCTATACTGCCACGGTGGCCACCTTTACCGTGCTCATCACTTGTACCGTTGAGTGACTAATATATTAGTCACTCAACGCTTGTACCGGAGTGCTTATCAACTGTACCGTGCTGGTCAGCTAAAGAGATAACTGTTCTGACGTCACAACAAACCGAAACAATCAACCAGAGTGGGCAAACATTTTCCCCAAAACCCGATAAATTTTTTTCCCTTTATTTGTACATTTTCTGTGAATCTGTACCCGTTTTCAGGTGATTGGGGAATGCGCGCTGGGGCCTTCCGATCGACCCGTATGGGGTCAAAACATTCAACGGTACAGCACGCCGGGGAGCGAAGAAAAGGGATGGCACAAAAATGGTTGCAATATTTTCCTAAAACTATTTTTTTAGATGGTAGATAAATTAGAGGGGGAATGTTTTAGCGGGTTTTGAATCTAAGAAATGGACTCGCGAACATTTATCACATTGATATACATACACGCCGAGAGATTGATACGGTTTTATTATGTTGTAAAATTTTGAAGGTCATTTGTCATAAATTAATATAACTTGATAATCAGCATTTAAATTTAGTAAGCTATAAGACATTTTATTCTCAACTCACTATTTTATAAAAAAAAGGTAATTAGGCCTACCCCTAGTACACATACACTTATTTGATAAAAAATTATAACAACGATACATTGGGGCAGTAAGAGCATGAGTTTTAAAACATTGTAAAGTTATTTAAACAAATTTATTTGAAAATAAAGTGTAATATTTTAATTTTTAGAAATTTTATCAAACGAAAATCCCTGGTACGGGTAATACAGCCTTCGTGAATACTACCCCTACGATATGAAGTACATAGACAGCAACGCCTACCACGTAGTCCATACCCCGCAGCCAACTATAATTCGCGTTTTTATTTAAACAAAAAGGGTTTAAGGAATTTTTTCGAGATTTGAGTCGGGTAGTCTAAGGGGGAATACTATGAACCCCCCCCTTACCCAAGGGTTTTTTTTTAAATCAATAGGTTTTCTGGGTTGTGTAGTATTTATTAAAGGAAATTAAAAATTTAAAAACTAGCAACCCCCCGAAACGCGTGTGCGAAATCCCTGAAAAACAAATTGTTGTATGACAGAGCAGTAATGTCGATAAACTACGAATATGCATGAGAAGCTTGGCAGGAAAAATGGATTACCAACTTAATTGCACGCAATGGTTAGAATAGCAAATTGAGCGTAGAGATGTCAGCAGAAACACAAAACAGACGCAATTGAAATAATACCATGAAAGAAGAGGAAGTGCTTTTGGCCCTTGGCATTGGTGAGACAAAGGAAGATATGTGAATCAGCTCAAATTAAATTTTAATTGAATTGTTGGTAGTAAGTTTCGTTATTATTTTTTTATTTTGGGATTTGCTCGTAAATCGAAGAATTTTATATATTTAATGTTGGACCAAAAAAAAATATTTCTTATTTTGTGGTCACAGCTTCACGTTTTATGGTTTTTATTCTATTTTAAATTTTGACTGTTAGATTTTTTGAGGAATTCTCATCTCCCCCCCCCCCCCCCCCCGATGCAGAATAACCGTTTTTGGATGGGGCCACAATGTTGTTTACGTTCGTCGTTCGTCTTTGTCGTTGTCTTGTAACGTTTCATCATTATCACCATTATGCGAAGACTAGAATAGCAACTATACAGTTATTGTTTTTGAGAATTTGGGGAAAAATGGGTAACTTTTTTTGATTTTTTAAGTAGATTTAAAATTGTTTATTGATTAAAAAATTTGATATCAAAAATTGTTATCAATATGTTTTATCCTTTAGAATCTTTTGTGAGTAAAATCTTGCCGTATTATATTTTACGGGCCCAAACACCGACATTTTTTCAGTTTTGCAATTGTAAAAGCGTGCCACAGCTTCCCTGTAATTGCAATACAAAATACAAAATGATTTAAAGAGTTTGGGAAATTTTTAAAATTTGAAGAGATGATGATTGAGATGATTTAAAATAGAAAAAAGAGGTTTCTCTGCGTGCAATTTATGGGTGTAATCAGTTTTTTTACTCAAACCCCCACTACTCCACTAGTACGTGCAACTTCTCGCATTCTTTGCATTGTGGATTTGAGCTATTTAAAAATTTTTGTTCTTAGTCGGTTGCTAGGAATCAGCAGGCGTAGCTACACACGAGTTCTACGATTACACCCTTTTTTATTTTAATTCCCTTATTGATTTATAGTTAAAAAAAAACATTTCTACAACCAGACTCTAACCAGACAGTGTTAAAAAACGTGTACAGTAAAGAAGCTATGACAATTTGGAGTAGTGTAATAAATTCTGGTCGTGGAAGCCGGTAGGCCTTTAGCATGGTTCCCAAAGGATTAGATAATAACGATGAGATTTAAACAACGCTAAAATGCTGCGTGGCATAACAATGGGTTTTGATTGATCAGTCTGGGGGTTGGGGGGAGGGGGGCCCCTGGCTGCCCCCGGATGGGTAAAATTGACAGGGAAGTACCCCAAGAAGAATTCTGCGGGAAGATTCGGGGTCGCGTTGTTGGAAGTATGCACGGAAAACTGTACCTACGAGCTCAGGACTTGCTTGACGGCAATTTCCTTTTCTCTTTGCCACGTTGAGTCAAATATGTTTAAAATTTTACCTAATAATCGAGATATGAAGCTCCAATCCTAGCACTTTCCCATCAAATAAATAAATGTAAGTCAATTTTAAAATGGTTTTGGTTCCTGTCAAAAGTGACAGGGGTCCAGCGTACTATTTTCACTTATCAATAATCATCACTAATCACTAATCAGTACAAAGTACACTGTTACATTAATTTACTTAAAATATGTACTTTACTTTACTTTAATTTACTTTACTTTACTCTAACTTTACTCTACTGTACTTTACTTTACTTTACTTTACTCTACTCTACTCTACTCTACTCTGCTCTACTCTACTCTGCTCTGCTCTGCTCTGCTCTGCTCTGCTCTGCTCTGCTCTGCTCTGCTCTGCTCTGCTCTGCTCTACTCTACTCTACTCTACTCTACTCTACTCTACTCTCTCTCTCTCCTCTACTCTACTCTACTCTACTCTACTCTACTCTACTCTACTCTACTCTACTCTGCTCTGCTCTACTCTACTCTACTCTACTCTACTCTACTCTACGCTACTTTACTTTACTTTACTTTAACCGACCGTGCCCGTGCAGACGCTCCGTGTCATGATCCACTAAATCCAACATCAATTACCTCCCTCCCCTACTGACGAACGTGCATAAGTTGATTCGTCATCAGTTTTACCGAGAAATTCGCAATTTTTCAGCAGTCAACCGTAATACGAGCACAATGTAATTGGACATCTGCTCTAAGCAGGTGATAACGTGCATACTGTACAATGCAATATGGACAGATAATGCACTGCCTGCTTGATTCTCTCGATCTCAGCAGGCGGTGAGAATACACCCAACCAGGTTTCCACTTTCCTGCTCGCTTCTCAGAAAACTCACAACAATCTGGCCAAGGTAAGGACTGGTCCAAGGCACTCAGACACACGTGTCAACACTCGTTATAGGCTGGGCCACTCTGACATTCCAGTTCCCACAATCCAATAACAACATCGCAAATTCTACGTGCATTAATTATGCAAATGGAAATAATGTCGTGATTTTCAAATACCTGTCGTGGTTGGCATACGTTATGGAGCAGCTCAATTACTATTACAATCATGATTATCATTGGGACTTTAATAATTGTAATTGGGTGCAATATGAAATATGAATATATTCTATACTCTTAGTTTAATTGGAAACGCTAAAAGCTAGAAAGTGTTAAAACTGTTTCACGTACACATAATCTACAATCTTCTACATTATATGCATCACCCAAATCTTTCAAATATCTTACGTACAACGTGTAAATATGGGTTGTATACACATACAGGCATGATCCATATCGATCACTTATAACGTAACAATACCAAACACATATCACTCCTGATTCTGATAATGCCTACTGGCAACTGGCATTGTAATGAAAATATAATATTATTTCATTCGTCATAGAACAAATACGAATTATAAAAAGCTTGTTTTTATTCAACTTCATCGACACAACTATACAATCAATTAATTTCAATTACAGCGCAGATAGCATAATTACCAGATAGCCGAATACTCAAAATGCCAGTCTCAAGAGTTTTGGATATCTAATCTCTCTCTTTTGGACGTGCACCGCAGAAAATATACTAAACTGTGCTTGCAATTAATCACACTCGGTCAAATAATTGTACCAATTTTTCAGAAACTTCCCGCATTGACGCTAATCGCCGTGAACATGTTTAATATATTAAAACAGAGGGATAAAAAAATAAACACTTGTCTAGTACAAACAAAAAGAACACGAAAGCACAGAAAAGGGTTACATAGGTCAATATTAGAGCGTTTTAGGCATCTATTTTTTGGCACCTTCAAAAACTTGCGTATGAAGTTTGTTTGATTTAATTTTTTCATTATGTCATCAACATTGAATTAATATTAACTGAATTTAATTTTGTATAAACAAAATATTAAAGATTCACTGTTAAATAAAATAAAATTGGACTGTAAGAGCAAATAGAGCTTTGTAGCATCTATGCACAAAACGCTATTTTCCTGTACCTCTAGTGATAAAACATTGTTATGGATGGCGCTTTAGTATGATGTGTATTGACTGAAGGTCTTCAGGCAGGGTCAAAGTGTATTTGCATTAAGTAAGATTCCCACGGTCAAATGTCGGAGGCTTTGCCGCCGTGAGAGGTCGGGTGAAGTCGCCTCCGCTCGGGTCACTTCGGGTCGGGAGAGATCGACGCGCGGAACGAACGAACCACAGACCACAAAATTAAAATAAATAATACTGCTTTAGAGAGCTAAGTGCGCGAGGGGTGGACAAGTAAGAATATCTGTGTACACCTAGGAAAAATGTAAAACACATTTAAACAGAATTAGTGGTAACAAAAAATCATGACAAAAATCAGTGTTTGAAAAAATCATAAAAAAAATAGAATGGAAAAAAACATGAAATCAAAACGTAGATAAACAAATTATAACAAATTACAAAAATAAAAAAAAATCAACTGGCAAAAATACAAAATCATTAATTACTTACCTTCAAAGGGTTGATTTCAAACGTGAATTTATTGAGTTATTATTTGTCGCTATTGCGCGTGTATGCCATAATTCA